>CATIWO010026739.1:0-23872 GCA_949673435.1 Macaranga tanarius | reverse complement strand
ATCACTTTGAACAAATAATAGAAATATATTAAGAGAGTATAATACATATGCATTTTCATATCAATAATTTTAGGTTTAATAAAAAATTAAATTTTGTTACTTTATTAATTTTAATTTGATTCATGACATTAGTAACAAATTCGATAATTTAGGAAGAAGGAATCCAAATGTGGCTGTAAAATCTATGTAAAATTTGCTATTTTAATAGTTAAATACAAATAATAAAACAATATTTATTCAAGCTATTTTCTAAAATAAACAAAATTATTTTTATTGGAAAGACTGTAAGGATGTGCATCGGTTAATAAATGACTCACCGATAGGGCTGAGTATCGGTCGGGTCAGATGGGTCAATTTGAATTTGAACTAACCCCAATCGGGTTAGTGTAATAAATATATGAAACCGAACTGAACCGAAGGAGGCCTATAAACCGAACGGTCGAAAAACCAAATGAGGTTAGGTTGCATCGAATCAGAATTCGGATTGGGCTTAGTTAGGTTGGGTGAAAAACTATTGGGCAAGAGTAAGAATAAATTATGCAACAATTAATTTCAAATTTTTAACTTTCAAGTCCTATGCTATTTCTTAAATACAAAAATGAATTGTGCAGCAAAATTATCCAAAATGAATACAGTTACAAAAAAATTTGAATGTCTGCATATATAAAAAAGAAGCAGGGTAGTAGGCTACATTGGTTAAAATCATTAAAAGTCTAGTCACCAAGTGAGGTTAGTCAGTAGAAGGATAAAAAATGCATGGCTGCAAAAATTCCAAAAAAGCCCAAACTTTGCAAACGTCATGTCTTCCACCCAAAAAAATAGTAGAAAATTATTTGCGCAATGAATTAAGACCAAAAGACATAATGTGAATTAGATAAAAAAAATCATGAGGTAGAATTAAATGAAAAAAAAAAGAAGCAAAGTAAGCAATAGACTCGGGATGATTTTTGTCAAATCATGTTAGAATACAACCTCATTTTCTAGAAGCAACAACACCTTACAATGGTGAAAATAGCCACTTAGTGAAATGAAGTAACTATTCTAATATAACTCATAATGTATTAGAGTGGAAGCATCATCATTATCAAAAAAACACAAGTATTAGAACTTAGAAGAGGCTTAAAATAGCAATAATTGAAATCACATCAAGAATTCGACCACATTTTTTATAGCTAAACAAAATAAAAGCTACCATAGAAACTTAAGCATACATTCTGTCAAGTCTTATTATTCTAGGTTGGAAGCTTCATTATTGCCTTAAGATACATAACTATGGTAACAGCAACACAGGCACCTCAATAAAATTAATGACATGAGGCACTTTAGGTTGGTCACATATAATTAAGCAGGGTGAACACAATAAGCAGGCAGCAATTAATCAAAGCATCATTCATATAAGAAAGTAATAAAGAAAAAAACAGATCAATCAATATGATAATTTAATCAGCTAATTAACTGTGGAAATGAAAGGCCACTCCCTACTTGTTCCAAATCTGAAAAAAAAATAGAAAAAGCATTAAAGAGAGAAAACATTGAATAAGTAAACAAAAAAATAAAATAAAATAAAATTTTAAGTGAAGTGGTGAAGCATAATCTTTTTCAAATGACTCCAAAGTCTCTAAATTTTCTTCAACTGAAAGTAGCTAAGTATTCATATGAAGCCATTCCTGAGTGCAAATCAATATCTCCATAATTTTTAAAGTTAATGAACTCTTGAATATATCAAGAATAGGGCCACTAGTGCTAAAAGCATACTTAGAAGTCACAGTTGAAATAGGAATGGCTAAAACATCCCTAAACAAGTGAGACAAAATTGGAAACCTCTTAAAATTAAGCTTCCACTTCTTAAGGATATCAAAATTTCCCTTATCTTCCACTAGAGCCTCACTAAGATAAATATCAAGTTTTGTTCGTTTGCTGTCATCCATTCTAAATTCCATTTTGTGCTTCTTGAATCTTGCTTTAAGCATATACATTGTTTTGCCAGGAGCAAGAGGTGGCAATTCAGACTCAAGATTTAACAGGCTAGACTGACTAGCCCCAAATATAAGATGAAGCATACATATTCACATAATCATTATAATGAAGAGACATATCAACCTTTATGTTATTAAATAATATGCCTCCTAATTCTTCACCATATATTTTATTAAGAGAGAATTCCATAAACTCATGTTTATCTCGGGGATCCAGAATAGTTACAATGAAAATTAGGGTATTCATTTTTTCAGGATCCCCTAAATACTTATTAAACTTATTTTTCACATTGATGCGTATATGCATAATAGAAATATTAGAAGAATACTTCCAATCATTCAACATATAGTTTAAATCCGATATTTCAAAAAAGAATGCAATGGCAGTCATATACTAAGAAATAGAAATTCTCAGTATAATATCATAAAAAAGCTGTAACATGTCAACCATTTCCCTTACACATTGCCAATTACGGAAGTTATGCACATTATCACCCAAATATGATCTAAATAAAGATTCAGTCTTATCATACTTTTTAAATGGTTTTTCAAGCAAGCAAGTTGTTTTCAACATAATGTAGGTGGAATTCCACCTAGTAGGCATATTAAGAGACAATGAAGAGTTTGACTCAATGACAACAAGATCAGATAATTCTCTAAACTTCCTTATCCTAGCAGGAGAATTTCTCATATACCTAACAACTTTCCTAACCTTTTTAACTGCAATATTCACTTTTTTCAAACCATCATTGATAATTAAATTCAGTATATGTGTAATGCATCTCATATGTAGAAATTTAACTCTCATAGAATAGGCTTCCCAATTTAATAATTTCTTTCTAAAATATGCAATAGATGTGTCATTTGAGGAGGCATTATCAATTATAATTGAGAAAACATTTTTTATGCTCCATATAAGCAAGTAGTTCTTTAAAGCCCTTGCAATATATTCACCCTTATGAGAGGTGACAAACACAAATAATATTATCTTTTTATGTAACTTCCACCCTTCATCTATAAAATGAGCTCTGACATATGTAATTTATTCTTTGGATGGAAGTCCAAAAATCAGTTGTGATGCTAATTCTTTGACAGTGTGACTTTAGAAAATTTTTCAGCTTCAACCTCTCATTAACATATAAATTATAACAGTCTCTCCTTATAGTGAACCTAAAGGATATCTTAAAATGAGGGCATGAAACAGACATAAAAGTTTTTGAACCCATTCACCTCAACAAAGTTAAAAGGCAATTCATCATGAATAACCATTTGTGCAAGTGTAGTATGATTAAACCTTGATCAAATTTCCATTTGCATATGACACCTTTTTCTGTACTAGCATTAGCTTCCACCACATTAACATTAAGTTGCAAGGTTAAAAGTGACTGTCTAGTTTATTTACTTTGTGGAGTTTTTAAACAATGCATGACATGATTTTTTAATAAATAAGTGCCATATTTTTTTGAACAATTATATATAGCAATACAATATATACATTTACCCTTTACCACAATACCTATCTTATCCTTGATTCTCTCAAAATACTACAACACAACAGATTTGGGTTCAGTCTTTTTTCTTTTTTTGGAAGCAACTTCAGGCTAAGGCTGCTGGATAGGAGCATTAGGAGCTTCCACCTCAGTATCAGAAGTAGTGACACCATTGGCATTTATACTGCCATTGGTATTTTCCATTTATAAAAGTCAAAATATAACACAAACACCAGAGCACAAAAAGTATTATAATGTTATCATAGAAAGAGAGCTAAACAATTATAATTGAATTATAATTGAACATCATTAGGTTATACCTTATTTGATTGCCTTAAGCTTAATCCTCATATCAAAAATTCAAAGTGATAGTTACCAAGTCAGTTAATAACTTCAAAAACTTAAAGCTTCCACCATTTTTCAGTTATAATAAATTCAAAGGACACACTGGTTTGATTCTGTTGAAGATCCAAAAGAAATACATATACAAATGAAATAACCCATATTAAAAACTTTAAGATTTAGCCAACATCAGAATCAGATGCATAAAACCACCAAAGCAACAATATCAAAATAGAAATTTTTTTAAAATATTTTTTCCCATGTAAAATACCTAAATAAAACAAGAGAAATATATACATAGACAGTTCAAAGAAAATACAAAAAAATATAAAATTAAAATAAATTACTTCTAAACCCAAATGGGTCAAAGCATAATTTTTTTTTTCATATACACATACCAAAGAAGTGTTTATTAAAAAATATAAATACATATCTGTATCAACAAAGATTAACCTTAATAATTACTTGAAATAATGGAAAAAAAAGAAATATTTTTCAAATTTATTATATATTTCGCAAGATTAAAACATATAACTATATAGATATAACAAATATTATAGTTACAGAGCAAATCAATTACCATAAAAGGGAGATCGTGGACATGCATGATTGTTTTTTATACTATCAACATCAAATCATCATATGTTTCAATATAAAAATCAATAAAATATAAGAATCAACAGATCATGTTACTATAAATATGAGATTTAAGTAAATGAAATCATGAATAAAAGAAAGAGACTGATCCCACACATCCAGATAGGGAAATAGAGAGAACATATAAGAAATAGATTGCGACTTTGAGGGAAATACAAAGAACTTGAAGAAAGGAGAAATAATCTGTTAATTTCTCTATGAGGGAAGAAAAAGAAGAAGGGCGATTAGGGATCTAGGATTTCTGAAGGGAACGAAGTAGAGGAAGAAGATTCGAGAGAGAGAGGAGTGTTTGAGAGGTAGCAGAGGATAAAGGGTTATAGGTAGTGAGAATTAGGGTAAGGGTTTTTCCTATTTATATTGGCAACCTAATCCTAAACAATATTTTTTATGTTTATAGAGAATTTGGAAAATTCGGTCGAGTTGGAAGAAGAAGTTTCTCCCCCGACCCGTTAACCGATAACCAATTATTTCCTCTACCATAAACCGAACTAACGAGACTCGAAAGTCAAAAACCGAACTGGACAAAAAAAAAAGTCTAGACTAAACCAAATATTTAGGCTCGGTAGGTTATTACTTAGCCCTACTGGCTAAAACCAAATTTTTTTCAAAATAAAAACCAAAATTGAAGTTAGGGGTCAGTTTTTGGTTAATCAATATTATTATAAAAGCAATGAAAGATACAAGATTAATGATAGTAATAAGTGATCTATTGGTTAAGGGTGTGCTGTAATGGACTAAAAGGTGTAGGTTCGATTCCAACCACCACTTATATGTGTGTGTGTGTTGATTTGGTTTTTTGGTTGTTTCATCTATAATCGAAACTAACATTTGTGAATCATTGCTGACCGAAATCAAACCAAACTGTTCAATTCAGTTCGGTTATTTAGTTTCTGCTAATTTTTGCATACCCCTAGGAAAAAGGGTAAAGGTTGATTGGTTGGGTGGTAAGGAGAAGAAGAAGAAGCAGTGAGTGAGGATGATTTATAAGGAGGATAAGGCAACCTCTGCTCCACTTAATCTCAAAGGAAACAAGAGAAAGGGAACCATTCATTCAATTATGAGAGAAAGCAGTGAATTGATTAGTTGGGTGGTAAGGAGGAAGAAGAAGAAGCAGTGAGTGAGGATGATTTATAAGGAGGAGAAGGCAATCTCCGCTCCACTTAATCTCAAAGGAAACAAGAGAAAGGGAACCATTCATTCAATTATGAGAGAAAGCGGTGAACTGAGAGAGCGGTGTGTTTGAAAATATTTATTAGGCCCACATTTTGCCTCCCATCACCCTCTCTCTCTCTTTTTATTATTATTATTATATTATTTTTCTAAACTCCCGTAACTGGCTTTGAGCTTGGGCTTTGGCTTTAAGCTTCGACTTTTTAGGTTTATCCATATCTCCATTCCATTTTTGAGCCCTAATTATATATACGTATATATAATTTTAGAAAAATAACATTTTTGCTTATTGATAATATATTAAAAAAATTTATTTTTATCTTTTATCATTTATTCATACCCAACTGAAAAATATTAATAATATTCTAGTCTAATACATTTGTAACTTCCTGAACTTTAAATCTTTTGCTAATTTAATTCCTAAATTAACCATTTAGACACTTTAATTTGCTAAAAATAAGACTTATTGACTCTTTTATCACTATTTGAAGTGCTTAATTGATATTTTTATAAATTAAAACAAAAACTATTTAGACATTTCAACTAGTAAAAACATATTCATAAGTCATCTTTTTAGAAAGTTCATGTATCTAAATAGTTAATTTATAAGTTAAAAAGAAAAAATTGACAAAACATACTAAGTTGAAGGGTTAAAAATATTTTAATCCTAATTTTTATCTAATAATTGACAATGAGCATATTATTTTCCAAACAAATAATGCATTCTTTTTCTCTTTAGATCTCCATATTGCGCGTTCTCATAGTATCCGTCACCTGTGTACACTCTTCCTTTGCAATTACAAGGAAGAAAGCTGGCACCTAGATGAGAACCCAAAAATTCTCACTATATATCTACGAAAGAAAACTATCTGCTAATGCCTGGTTTTCAAGTTACTGAAATGATGGCCGAAATTTGGGCCCAAAAGAATAATAATAAACATGAAAGCTAGTGTACATCCAGTAGCATTTGCTTGTTCTTACAAGAACAATCCATTTCTTATTTTGAAGCTCTAATTAGCTGTTGTATATCCTTGTCCCACTTAGAATGTACCCACCAAATGCACTCATCTACATGCATGGATGGGTTCTTGATAGAAGTGCCTGCATTGATTGAATAATTAAATTTTGAAAGAGCCCTAGCATATCCAACTTACAGAGACAACCTTAGATCCATGAATTTTTCCCTAACTTTCAGAGTCGTTATAAAGAATCAACCCAGACTACATCACAAAAATGCATTGCAAAGGATAGACACAAACCTAATATTCGCATAGCCAAGGCTCTAAATTTTGCAAGCCAACAACCATTTTTCCAAGCTATAGATTGTGCATACAGGTTGCAAGAGGCTATAATAATAAGGTTTTTAAGTGCATGATTCCCTTATATACAATAATTAAAAAGACAACATTGCTACTACAAGCTCTATTCAAGATACAACAATCAAAAAAATAAGTTAATCAACTACGAGATGCTTATAAACGGCATTATATATGTATGGTTTTTTATCATTTCTTATTGAACCCTAATTGATTACAGTGGTATCCTTTACACCTAAACCACAGTTGACTATAAAATATAGAAATATAGTATTCATGTAACACTTGTTTATTTCTGGTTTCTTATAGCAAATGGTTTTTCTTGGGTAATTGAATAACCCAAAGCACATTCTATAACTTTCCAGACTTGCGGGAGCAATAAAATCAATCATAAAATAAGAGAAATACTGGCTAATAAGACTAATAACTAAAGCATTTAACTGCCAGCCATAGAAAATGAGAAAAGAGTGTAGCATGCATCAATAATCAGCCATGAATTTGAATTTCACTTGAAGATACTGGTGGTAGATAGCAAATGGCGCCGAATATGATAGAAGAGGTAGCAGATCTTTGACTAAGCTCTATATATCCACGTCAGGAGCTGCAACGATTAAGCTGTACGTAATTTTAAAATAGAGTTATTGATTATGCACTAAGACTGTTGGAAGCAGAAAGATGAAGTACATATGATTGGTAAGCCAATTATTCATGTCCAGTAACCTTAAAAAGCCATTTTCTTTCCACAATTTCAGCACTTCTTCTGGTTCCCTTTGTCTAGCTTTAGAGGCTTTGCTTGTCTTAGTTGTGGGAGAAACAGTAGCATCATAATCTAAATCTGCATCCTGACTCTCAAATGACTGGGTGATTTCCCCCGTGCTGATTGATGAAGTTTGACCCTGAACACATTGGCATGCTAAATATTTATGAGATTGCAACATAAAACTTGTACAAGCAATAAGAAAAATGGCAAATTACATTCGTCTCCATATTGGAGGCACCTTCATGTAAACCAGTTTGCTTAGAAGGTTTAGTAAGATCATTCAGAGAAGCCTACATAATCCTGGGCTAAAAGTTGTCAGTAAATAATATAATGGCATTAACATTTAACACATCAGCATTGAATATCAAATTCCACCCATATGCTAGTTTTCTGTTTACTTTATTCCATAAGTATTTCAAGTTTCATCACTTCTGAATAGGATAAGCATAAAGAATACCTTTTGCAAGTGTCGTTATTGAAGTTGAATATTCTCATAATATCTATGGAATATGGTGTACTTCTAAAGTACGTGTTACACAAATAACTAGTACCTGTTAGACAAATAATATTATGATATCACAACCATCAAACTATGATATTAATAGAAGAGCATAAATCTAAGAAGCTTTACTCAATAAGTTCCACTATAATTCTTGATAAGGTATGGTATAAAATGTACTGAAGGAATAAACGAAACAACATTAGAATAAAATATGAGAAAACTATAAAATCTATCCTTTTTAAGAACCATAACCAAATTGTTGATTTTAATATTCTTGTAGTTGTCAATGAAGTCTATATCTTAATTCTATAAACACAAACAACTCCCAAAGCAACTTTTGGACAAACCTCCTAAATGCTCAGTAACAGCACTAGTGAGAAGGCCACCAACCAAATCCACCACAAGAATATTGGAGTTTACAGTAACATTTGCCATTGAGAGTAGCAGAGAAAATACATCTACCCTCAAGAACCTGCAACAGCAGCAAGTAACTACTTCAGGCAAATATAGTTAAAAACCATGAAAATGCAATAACCAACTAATAATTTCACATTATGTCTTGGGAAGTAGCAACCCCTAACCTTTTAGTTAATTTGAAGTACATTATTAGATTCCTAGGAAACTGAGTTCTGAATGAGAAAGACTAACCAAAACATTTTTCTGGATGATTAAATAGTGAGAAGTATTCAAATGATTACACTTTGTAGGCCAAGAAATGAGTTAATATGATGCCATAATATGGAAAAAAACAAAATGTATAATTATGTGACTATGGAACCTAGTGCATCTGTATTCTAGTGATTCACATATAGGGAAAATAAACCATAATCAATCTACTTATAAAGACGCACACCAAACATGGATAGAATAAGCAAAACACAGAGATAAGTGTTCATTCTTGTCATTGTGTTGTAGTTCAGAGCAATACCAAAAGTTTAGTAATTAAATTTGTGCAAATAATTCACTAATATGCCTATAAAAGGTAAAAGGTGAACATATAAGCTTACCTGATTTTAGTGGGATATTTCTTTAAGTATGCCTCACATATACTGAGATAAGGAATAATAAAAGTTAGTATACAAAAATCACATAAAGATTCAAATTATAATCAAAACACCAAATGGATGGAAATAGGAGACAAACACCTTCGAGTAAATGGTTGCCTTAGAAGTACTTTAGGTGCATATTTTTTTATTTCTTAATCCTGTATTTTTCCTGCACACAAAGTGGGCATCAACTCATCTTTAAATTAAACAATTTGCTTTTTAGCATTATAAATTTCAAAATCCACAACTAAATTACTTGTGAGAACAATATTTTCTTCTCAAATGTTGCATTGCTGGCAATGAGAGCTTCAATTATTTCATCATATTTTGCACCCTATTTATATCAATAGATGTCAAACTGCTTAATAAGAATATCTTCAAGAGTCAAAATTAAACCTCATAATTAAAAATAAACTACAAACTTGCTTAACTAAATGCTGAGTACAAAATAAAAGCTAATAGACATTGTTTAATTTCTAGAGACGTCCAGCTATTCTTACCTTCGCATTTCATCTATGTCTTCACCAGTTAGAATTTGAGCTTTATTATTATCAATTATGGCTCTATTATCTCAGGATTCCTTAATTATTTTAGAATCACCTTTTTCTTCAGCATTATTACCCAATAAAAAGAACAACAAATTATCAGCATTAAAGCACTAAAAAAATGATCAAGCAAGCATCATATAAAAAAAGAAGTTGAGAACAAATACCTTCTGTGGCAGGAATAAATTAAGATAAATAAGGACCTTCATTTCCATTTTTAATTTGAAACAAAGAACCGAAGGGACAGCCGATCAATGGCCGCAATGAGTAATTTTTATTACTAATTTTCAAAGTCCTGCAAATTCTTTGAAATTAATTAAGCATTCAACTGATAATAATTCACTCAAAATTATTAAAGGAATTAAAACTTGGGTGGTACTTATGAGCCTAGAGTGAAATGAGCAAAAACGAGACAGTCGCCATCGTTGATGTCAAGGAAGACACTGCAACCTTCCCATGTCACTCTTGGGTTTTGCATTGAATTTGATTGAAGACTATTTTGAGACATAATTGAATTGGACATTTATTTTAAATACAGTGTAAAAAGAATTAAAAATAATAAACAAAAATGAAAACACAACTAAGTTCTATTGTCGCTAGGACATTAGGGTTTTACAACAGTGAACCTAAATTGACATATTTGAAGTAAAGCCAAAGGTCCAAATTGGACCCTCAACTTTGCACCAAAAACTGGATTGGACCTTTATATTTTTTGTTTGTTCCCAAATGGAACTTCATGTGTAGAATTTAGCCCAAATAACATCCTACTCTAACTGACGTTAAAAAATAATGAGATAGCATTTTGGGGGACCCACTTTCTTCTGTTGACTCTGCAACAACGCCTCTTTCACCGAGCCTTTTTATTTTCTTTTCTCTATTCTGTAATTTTAACAATCCCAAATTAATCAACAAAACTAAGCAATTTGCCACCAAACACTCCAAAATTAATCCTAACAACACTCATGTCAATGATAAAATCCTTCTTACCCATGAGACTTTTGCCATTCAACAAAGTAAGAAAAATAATGTAATGAATATCATTGGAGATATGATTCAAAATCCAGCAGAAAAAGAAGAAGTAGAATTAGCAACATCACTATTAATCTTATTGATCTTTTTAATCTCCTCAATCTTTCCTAGAGGAAAAATTGGGGTTGGACCTGAAAACCTATTTTTTAAGCTTCATATACACCTTATAAGCTAAATTCTAGAAGGAAATTAATACTCTAAAGAACAAGTAAAGAAAAACAACAATAACATCCAAACTAAAAACTTTAGATAGATAGATCAACTCCATCTGTATCTCAATTCTCAGAAAAAGACTATAAAAAGAATTCTCAGAAAAGACTAAAAAAACCAAAAACTAAAACCAAAATCAAAAGTGATGTGTTTGATCATAGGTAATAGTACGATCATAAGGTGAGCCTTTTTTGCAGTGGCCATCTATGCCTCCTGTAGAGAACGATGATTTTATGGTCGGAGTATATATAGTTCGATCAAGGACTTGAAGGATACTTACATCATCGAGATTGGAAAGAACACCGTCAGTGAATATAATAAATAGTCAAAGGCTAAAAAGATGAGTCTCAGGTCGTCATCGATATTATTTACTGGCTTATTTTGGTGGTGAGTGGCGGAGATAGCAAGAAATATATAGCTATTATTTATGAAAAAAAAGTTTGGACCATTATAGAAAACTCACCTCGTTTAGCTATTGTAGTTTATGTTAAATTAAGTTATAAGTTAGAGAGGTAAATTATACCGTTAGTCACTAAACTTTATATTAAATTTCAGTTTCGTTATATAATGTCAATTTGTAACTTCTTGGTTACTAAACTTTAATTTTAATTACACAGAAAAGTCACTTTACTAATTCCAGCTAATTTTGATAATGTGGCAGACTGAAATTGTCACATCACAGTCCAACTTAAAAAATTGTCACATTATAATGACACTTCAATGGCTCTATTATAATAAAATCACAACTAATCACTAAAATTACTAAGAATATGATTAAAAGCAATAGGAGAAATTATGGATTAGTAGTAATTTTATTGTAATAAAACTACTGATGTGGCATTATAACATGATAATTTTTTTGAGTTGAATCTGTAATGTGGCAATCACAGTCTACCACATCATTAAAATTAGTCGAAATTAATTGAATGACTTCCATATGTAATTAAAATTAAAGTTTAGTAATCAAAAAGTTACAAATTAAAGTTATGTAACCAACGGTATAATTTACCCTAAGTTAGAGTTTTAAGTTAGTTGGATAGTATTTAGAGTTTAATTTCTATATATGTGCTTAACAGATAATGGATGTCTGTTGTTGTTATATTTTTAAGATAAATATTTGATAATTCTTAAAAAAAAAGAGATAAATATTTAGTAAATAAAAACTAAAAATAAGTGGAGTTTAATTAATTACTGGTGCAATTTAATTACCTCTTATTTATTATACCTATTTTCAGCCATTTTTATTTTTAAATTTTTAATACATTTTTGTTTTTAATTTTTTTTATACCAAATGTATTGATTTAATTTTTGTTGCCAGATGTGTTGATTAAATTTATGATATAATGTATCTATTTATTATATTTTTATTAATCCATATATTTTGACTATGAAACTAAACATTCACATATTATATTTGAATATTATTTCTATGAAAGAAGGTGGATCACATAAAATGCCAGCTCAGCATTTTTTAACTGTAGTTAGCCCTTCTGTTAAGGGAGGGTGTTATTTGAGCTAAATTCTACACATAAAGTTCCATTTAGGAACAAAAAAAATATGAAAGTTCAATCCAATCTTTGGTGTAAAGTTGAGGGTCCAATTTGGACCTTTGGCCTTTGAACTTTTTATTCAAAAGCATAGACCCCCAAAAATTCGAGTCGAGGGTTTAAGTTTAACCGTTAGGCGTTAGGAGATGTTTAGTTTAAAACTTCACAATTGTTGAATAA
Source organism: Macaranga tanarius (assembly GCA_949673435.1). Lineage (NCBI taxonomy): Eukaryota > Viridiplantae > Streptophyta > Magnoliopsida > Malpighiales > Euphorbiaceae > Macaranga > Macaranga tanarius. The sequence goes on along the minus strand of CATIWO010026739.1, from coordinate 11,102 downwards.
GCCCAATTTGAATGAGTTCAATTCTAATATTTTCTACTCACTTGGGCTCATGAAGCATGGACGACAGATAAATAAATAAACAAAATTCATTAAATAAATTTGCAAATATAGAATATTTTTTCTAATGATTTGCAACATAGTATTATTGTATGTAAATATTTTATATGAAATTCTTATAATAAAAAATGCAATTTTAATGATATATCATCAGTAATATTGTATCTTTCTTTAAGATTTAAAACATCCATGATACACAATTTTGCAATATAGTATATATTTTGTATAATAATTTGCAATAGTATATTATTATATGTAAATCTTTTCCATTAAATTTTTGTAATAAAAAATTTATATGTTTTGATTTAACCCGTCATGTATAATAACATTTATCACCAAACATTATTGTAGTTTCTTTTAACATCTTGAAACATGCATGATATTGATTTCTCAACCTCACATTATATATATTTTTAAAATTAGTGAAATTATACTCACAAAACATCAAACTTTAACTAGATGTGTTGTTTGTTGGATGAAACATTATTCGAATTTTCACCCTAAAATTTTTTAATCAATTTATTGATTAATCAATGTTATATTTTTTAGATAAATGTAAAAATACACTTTCTTATATTCGTTTCATAGTTTTCAAGAAAAAAAATATAAAAAATCCAGCTAATATATATGTTGACATTTAATAAATAGAAGATCAATAAATACAAAATATAATAGAGCATGTAGCATAGTATTTTAATGCTGGACACTGAACAACATGTTCATAATGCTAGCTCCTAACGTTTATGCATCGTAGGTCCAATAATATGAATCCATGTAAATTAGTACTTGTAGTCAAATTACCTAGGAACGTGATGATACAACTAATAGCAGAAGAAGTAAGAACAAAAGTAGAATGCACATGGAATCTACCGTGGAGCAGGCAAAAGGAAACAAAACTAGTAGCAAGTAGAAAACTATTTAATATAGGTATTTTCAAGATATATATAATAGGTGCAACATATATAGGTTTTTTTCTTTTTCCAATTCATTGACTGTGGGCTATAAATATCATCTAAAAAAAAGTAGTGAAAAAGGGAAATAAACGTAAAAATTATCGTAATTAATTACTAATTCTCTCATTAGATGTATGAAAGATGATACATGTAACAATCAGCATTAGCTGCAATAAGTTTTTTTTTTTTCAAAGTATTAACAACAGAAAATAGTATTAAACCAAAGAACAAAAAAAATCAACTAAGCAGAAGTGAAAAACCAACAGAAATATCATTGTTCCTAAAGAAAACAGAAACTATATATAAATAAATTCTTTTAAATGGTAAAAAAAGCCACAAAGACAGAGCAACAAACATAGAACTTCAACTCTCTATTTTATTTGAAAAAGATTTCAAGATTATTTCTGACATAATAGATTTAACACAATTACTGATCTCCATTAAGTTGAAACTTTGAAGAATTGTACTGCTTTGGGATGAAAATTGAAGCTGACTTGAAGTTGGACATTCATGAATGACTGTAATTGTCTCATATGGCTGTAATAAATCAGAATAATATGTTGCTGCAAGTTTTCTATCTTTTTATATTAATGAATGTCGGATTGCCTTATTTATGTGATGATAAATTTTTATGATCGTGCACACTATATTATGCTTGAATGAGAGAGAGAAAAGAAAGGAAAAAACCATCGAATAAAAATGGCCAAATGTCAAGATCAACTTTTAACATTTTTTTTAGGCATCACAAACTTTAGCCTTTCCTCTACATAAAATAAATTGACCCTTTCAAAAAGAGGAGAGAAAAGAAAAAAAGAAAAGAAAAAAAAAAGAGAAAAGAAAAAAGAAAAAGAAAAGAAATGAGAGGAAAAAGGAAGGAAGAAATAAGAAATAAGGAGGAGAGAAAAATCCCTATTCATACCATAATTTACCGATGCCACTCATATTTGAAAAAGTCAATCTCTATGCAAAATATCTCTTCTAATACCCATCTTCAACAATCCCTAAGTTTCAGAATAAATTTTTTTTACCAATTATGAGCTAAAAAATAGTTGACCAGAAAACCTGCAAGAGGCTGGTCAATAATAGGTATAATATAGCGTGCACAATTGTAACAAATGAGTAATCATATAAAATGGCCATGATTGGCATAATTTTAGCACACAAAGTATCAGATATGGACTTTTTTAAATCAGCAGAGGCTAAAATGGCAACACAGAAATCAAATATCCAGCAACACGAGCATAAAGAAATTAATGGCGAGCATATTACAACTACATGGACATCAGACAAACCAGTAGCACAATAGAAAATAGGGGTTAATCATTAGCATGATTTTACAACCACCCAGCTAGGTTCGAAAACTCACAAAAGAGGCGCCTAGGCAAAAGAGAAAATATAAAATAAAAATTGGTTACAATTTCAAGCTGGGGGCAACTATATGAGCCTCAAGAGTGATAAAATCTTACTGGGGGGCAAATTAAGTGTCTCTTTCACATCGAACATAATCAGAACGGTCTTGCACCAGTGAAGCATTTTTGAAAGTGCAACTAAACAAGGGCATTTATTGTTGTCGTCATCCCAATTTAGGGTCTTAACTTCTTAATTTCAATAATACTGGCCTCAATAGCAGTTTATGATAGAATCAATCTTTAAATATTGGATTCTTTGGTAGAGAGGACCAATTCTCTAAGATCAACTCTAGACAGAAAAGGCATTTGGCTAATCATTGCATTTAAATTTATCCAAAAACACTTGTTTCTTTAATAGCTCATGCATACATGAAATTGTTTTGCAAAATTACTTTTGAATCTCATATATACACGTATTGACATGAAATTATTTTGTAAAATTATTTTTGAATCTCACGCATACACGTATTGAAAATGCATGTTTTCCACATCACAAGGGGTTGTGTTTGTCAAAATTATTTTCAAAAGCTTTCAAAGATCACATTCATGCATACATCAGCTTTGTATCATTTTTGAATGCGATCCAACCATAAAATCTTTTAGAACATCAGTTTTTACCTGACACCTGAAGTGGTTATATGGCCTATGTTGTTTGTTTTTACCTGATGTCCGAAGTAGTTATATGGCTTGTATTATTTATTTTTTCATGACACCCGAAGTGGCTATACGACTTATGTTATTTATTTTTACCTGACGTCTGAAGTGGTTATACGACTTATGTTGTTTATTTTTGCTTGATGCCCGAAGTGGCTATATGGCTTATGCTATTTGTTTTTGCCTGATGCCCGAAGTAATTATATGGCTTATGTTGTTTATTTTCAACTGATGCCCGAAGTGGTTATATGGCTTATGTTGTTTATTTTCGCCTAACGCCTGAAGTGGTTATATGACTTATGTTATTTATTTTTATCTGACCCCCGAAGTGGTTATATGGTTTATGTCTGTTTACTTTTTATTTGACGCCCGAAGTGGTTATATGGATTATGTCTATTATATGGCTTATGTTTATTTACTTTTGCCTGATGCTCGAAGTGGTTATATGACTCATTACATCTGTTGTCGCCTGACGTTCGAAGTGGCTATATAGGTTGTGTTGTTTGTGTCCGCCTGATGCTGGAAGTGGCTATACGAATCATTTTGTTTATGTCCGCCTGACGCCTGAAGTGGCTATATGACTCATTTTGTTCGCCCTCGCCTGATGCCCAAGGTGGCTATATGGCTCATTCATCTATTCTCACATGATGTCTGAGGTGGCTATAAGGCTTTTGACTTATGTTTTATGATGAGAAAACCTCTTGATTTTGTACATCAAAGTTGACGGTTTAAAGTTTTTTCCTTTTGATTTTGAACATCAAGGTTGACGGAACTGGTTTTGGATGTCCTCTTGGACAGTTAACTACGAGGCTGACGGATAGAAACCTTAGCAGTAAGTCTCTAACCTCTTAATTTGTACATTAAGGTTAATGGCACAATACTATTTTTTTTAATTGAAAACCTCTTGATTTTGAACATCAAGGTTGACGGAACTAAATCAAAACCCTTTTCGGACATCTAGTTCTGAAAATTATAATCTTTTCTTATGCATCTTACTCTAGAGATTGGAATCTTTCTTCGTTGTTTGCATTCATGCTTTTTCATGAATCGTTATAATGCTTGCATGTGCTTTTTTATAAATCTCATTACATTGCTTGCATTTTAATTTTTAAAAAGCAGAGGGGTAAACTATGGACATATAGTTTTACCCGGCATGCGAGGCAAAAGCCCAATAATGAAAAATGATAAGTAAGCCTAAGTTAGCAAAGGAATTAGATTTTGGCCCACTCGAGAGAAGTCCAACACACTCATAGCCCAATTGAACTAAGCCCAAATGGCCTGCAAGGCCCAAAAAGGTCCACAGGCCCAAAACACAGAGGCGCCTCCTCTGTGAAGAGGCGACGCCTTTATCTTTTGAAATCATAAAGACGATACCTTTTTAGTGAGGCGCCGCCTCTGCAGCCTTTTTCAAAAAAAAATTAATGCTATTAACTACGGAACGTGGGACTCCTCACGTTTTGTAACTCCTCTTCCTCCGTTCTTGGGGAGAGAAAGTGAGTGAAAAAGGTTGAAGCCTCTCTATAAATGGGAAAGGAGAATGAGAGAAAAAGGGGGAATGGTTAGCAGAGAAAAAAATTAGAAAAAATAGAGCAAAAAAGAACTAGAAAAAGAAAATCAATAGGATTTGGAAAAGGAGGCCAGAATCTCAATTTATGCTATTGTCTGGTTCAGAAATCAGACTCTGAGGGCATAATTATTTTCAGTAAAATTCTTCATCCATTCTTTTTTAATTTTTAATTTCATAGTATGTTAGAAATTACAGAGGCGATGCCTTTTTATAGAGGCACCGCCTCTGTGTGAAAAGGCGTCGCCTTCATTTTTAAATTTTTTAAACCGTTAAACAGCAAAGAGGCACCGCCTCTGTGGCCAGAGGCACCGCCTCTGTGCCTCCTGGAAAACTCCAGGAGGCAGTTCACAGTCCTTTACATTATTTTTTATTTTATTTATTTAACTATTTCATGAAAATTTATTTTGCAGATCAGACTTATTGGTGGCTTAATAACTACTAAATGTAGATTTAGAATTCAATTTACTTTTGCTATTTATTTTTATTATAATCAGGTTGTAATTCATTTCTCCTCCCACACTTCTTTGTGTGTGTTTTTATTTAATTATGTTGTTATTTTTATTTGCTTGATTGATGTGTGTGAATGAATGGTGAAATTATGGACCCAATTGCATGAAAATGGATTAATTTAACAAACTTGGACTAAATTGTAAAATTTAAAAATTGTTTGAATGAAACAACTATTTGCATATGATTAAAGGAATAATTAAGTAATTAAAAATAATAAAATATGGAACATAAATGGAGGCCGATCGCAAGATCGGGTGGGCCATTCAAAAACTCATATCCAGTTTCCGGACCCAATCTCTAAGGACGGTTGCTGGGCTCCCTCCGTGGGATCCAGTTGCTGTAAAAGTGTCATGAATTTCACCCAGGTGGCCACTCCATTCTCCAATCAAAGCCGGTTAAAAGGCTTAAGTTGTATTCCTAGTGGGCATTGAGCCCGCACAGTGCCGTAGTTGCCAAACACTTGGGCACACGATGAACCTTGCCGCCTACATATATATATAAACTTAAATAACGAAGTATAATTAAAAAAATCTTACAAATTGAAATCCATACACAAAACCCATAGCAATAGGATTTAATTTTTCAAAAAATTAATCAATTAGAAAAAATGCCCACTAATTTAAGAACCTTAAATTCTCAAATTTCTACTTACACCTAACAAAATCAATTTAATAAAATTCTTGATTAATTTGATAATCTTTGTTGAGAGTACCTTCAATTTGAGCAAAGAGAGGAAAGAATTCTTGTTTCTGAATTGAGAGAGAGAGAGAGAGAGAGAGGTAATATTAAAATCAGAGAGAAAGGTGATGAAAATAATTCTTATAGAAATGAGAATGATAAAAAATAATATTTTTCTAAATAAAAAATGAGGGTATTTTAGTCATTTATAAATATAGACATAAAAAGAGCTATTGGTGTAAAAAATTCAAACGTTTGTACTTTTTGTAGTTTTATTTCAACTTTTTAATTTTGGCAATAATGTCTTGATTTAATAAATGTTTGGCAATTTTAGTACAAATAGGTTTTTGGTTAAAATTAAATAAAATGTTGACGTGACATTTTATGAAATGTCAAATTTACATTTTTTAATATTCTAAATTTATAATGTTCTATTGGTATAAAAAATCCAAACGTTCGAAATTTTTGATAATTTTATCCAAACTTTTAAATTTTGATAAAATAGTTTAATTTTTCTAATTTATTAATACAAGTAATTATTTATTTAAAATTAAATAAAATATAGACACAATAATAAAAGAATTAAATTCACTATTGAAAAATTGTTAAATGTATAAATAATTTTCATTATAATAATTTTAAAAATTAAAGTTATTTTTAATATAAAAATTACTATTTTAGATAATTTAAAATATTAATTATTTCATAATTATTTACTTAAAAGTAGTTAAAAATATCTAACTTTAAAATGTAAAGAAAATTTATCATATTTACTGTACAAATATATGAATACATACATACATGCACCCACACATGCACACACACACATATAATTATTTTTAAAAAATTATTAAAACAATAGTCGCAAAAGTTTGGATATTTTATGCAAATAGACTTTTATGGATTTTACAATATAAAGGGTAAAATTGATATTTTAAAGATGCCGCGTTAGTATTTTTTATTTAATTTTGACCAAATGTCAATTTGTGCTAAAATTGCTAAAATTGAAATATTTTTGCCAAAATTAAAAAGTTGGAATAAAATTACAAAATACCACAAATATTGGAATTTTGTATACCAATAGGCCATATAAAAATTGTGGAATTAATTTGAAAAGTCCAACCATTTCATTAGAATTTGATACAATTATAAGCAATCAAATAAATTTAAAAATTTGTAATTGCAAATGAATTCCAAAATATGTTCATTTAAATCAAATACTCATTATTTGGAATTACAAATGAATTTCACAAAATTTTATAAAATTTATTTATACCAAACACACTTTTAAATTGTAATGATTCTTGGATTTTTTTATGGGTGTTTATTGAATAATTAATGGGTGGCTGATATTAGTAGAGAAAAAGAGTGAATTAGATGAGAAAAAGAGCAAGAAATGGAGCTTGTATCAGTATGTTGGGAGAATCGGCTTAGTGATTCCCTTTCGCTTTTTTGGTCGGAACTGTAGTTAGCGTTGAAGAAATTCATTTGGCAATGTCTTCCTATGTTGAATTTTCATAGCTATTTCTTCATCATTGAATCTTCACTATCTAAACACTAGTAAATGCAAATGCAGCAAGAGTAAATGCATATGCTCCAAGGATTGGAAAGAATTAAGTGGTTGGATTTTGGTATTCATAAAGATGAAGCTGAACTTTTTTTTTTTTTTTTTTTTAACGGCACAAAATTCATGTGGAAGGCAAATATGAAGGTCTTTTTGGACCTTATTCCTAGTTTTACCTTAAAACTACCTAATTTTGTAGTTAGAGTTAAAATATTTACTTATAACTGCATAGTTTTAAATTAAGATTACGTAATTTTACAATAATATAATATAAAATTATATTATATTTTATAATTTAAATTATATATTTATTTAATAATTTTAATTAATATTATATTTATTTAATATTAAATTAGTATTATATAATAACGCTAAATTGTTTTGTAATATTGAAATTACTTATAACATTAAAACCTATGTAGTTTAATAGTCATACAATAAAATTATATACAAGTAAATTATAATTTATAACTTTAATTATATTTATTTAATAGTAATTTTAATTAATATTATATTTTTTAATACCATTAATATTATATAATAATGCTAAATTGCTTTGTAATATTAAAATTACTTATAATATTAAAGCTACTTAGTTTTGACTTAAAACTATGTAGTTTAATAGTTATAGAATAAGATTATATAAAATTAAATTGTAATTATAATTTAAATAATATTTATTCAATAGTAAATTTAATTAATATTATATTTATTTAATACCAAATTAGTATTATATAATAATGTTAAATTGCTTTGTAATATTAAAATTACTTATAACACTAAAACTATGTAGTTTTGACTTAAAACTACGTAGTTTAATAGTCATATAATAAGATTATATAAGATTAAACTATAATTTATAATTTAAATTATATTTATTTAATACTAAATTAGTATTATATAATAATGCTAAATTGCTTTGTAATATTGAAATTACTTATAGCATTAAAACTATATAGTTTTGGCTTAAAACTACGTAGCTTAATAGTAATACAATAAGATTAAATAAAATAAAATAAAATTAAAATTTATAATTTAAAAAATATTTATTTAATGATAATTTTAATTAATGTTATATTTATCTAATATTATATTAGTATTATATAATAATGCTAAATTGCCTTGTAATATTGAAATTGCTTATAACATTAAAACTACATAGCTTTGACTTAAAACTACACAGTTTTACAATAAGATTGTAAAAAATAATTTATAATTTATAATTTATAATCCAAATCATATATTATGCAATAATAATTTTAATTAATACAGCATTTATTTAATAGTAAATTATTATTATTATATAATATTTATTTAATTTTTGTTTCACTTAATTATTTTTATTTACTAAATATTTAATTAGTATTATATAATATTTACTTATTAATTAAAATTGAAAGGAAAAGAGGGAGGAATAATAAATTACAAAGAGATATAGTTTACTGACCATTTTCTCCTGCAGCGGAAACCGTGGTAAATATGTTGATCGGAGCCTTGACTACTAGAGCAAAGGCTATGTCTTCACAATCTAAATATCAATGAAATGATCTAGAATGAGAGAAAATACACAGAGTATTTTGGTGTAGAGAGAGAAAAAATACGCAGAGTATTTTTCTTTTTCTGCGTTAGTTCTTGGGTTAGGTTTTTATTATGTTACGTAAACATAAAATATATATACTCTACAAAAGAGTAGGAAGTAAACTTCTAATAGGAGTCTTTTACACCCAATCCAAAACTTAAACAGATTAAGTCATGGGTGTCTATTATCTAACATCTCCCACTCACACATGATTGAACATATTCAGTTTTTCATTCCATTCATACTGATAAATAGATCGTGCGACCAGCATATAACGAGAGCACTTATGTTATACACTTGTTAAAGATATATAGCGTCTCGATAGTATATCTTATATCTTGATATATGCCTTACCCCAAATTACTTCTTTACATTCACTGCTACCTCTTGATCTCTTAGTAATATTCTATGTCCACTATTATGTATGTACCACTTATGGCGCTCATAATAGGCTAGCCAGTGTACAATAGAAACTTTGAATGTAGTCTATCAGTAATCTTCCCTTCATACACTATTCCTATCATATGGTTCAACTCGCTTATCCAGTCAATTCCTCTAGGCCATATCTCACATGACCTTTCAGAGATTCTTCCAAAATAGCCACATCAAACCATACTTTAGAAATATGCTCCAGGTCTTAAGAGTAGGTTTCTAAAAACCATAAGTTTATGGAACGGGTCTCACATTAGGGAAGGTTGAGATCATTTGATTATTTTTATAACTTACCATCCCCGGTCGGCTTTCGCACGCATAGTATGAATCATGTGTTATGGTGTTCATTTTTTTCTTAAAAAGAGCGCATGTTTCAAAATGATTATAATCATATATTTAACACCATACAGAAGCTACACATTTAGATGTATCTTAACACCAAACCTTAATACTTAATTGAGGTCGCTTCTGGCGATTAAGACAAAATCAAGAAGAATTGTCTTTAATTCTCCTTTTTAAAGATTACATAAATCTACTTACAAATCATGGAATGAAATGTAAGATTTTATTTCACACTTAAATTAGAACTTATCTAATACTTAAGCAAGACGACATACGTATATTAAACAGGCTCTCGTAACTCCCTTATCTGTTTAAAATACTTCCTCATCCTAATCTTTGTTAAACACATTTAACAAAATTAGGGTAAACACCCATATGAGTGGATTACTTCTCTGTCCAACATGCTTTAAATATCACATACATTTAATATTAACACACTGTATATTGCTAAATGAACATCCACATATTTATTGAAAATAAACATATAACAAATCATGTTCTAATTACATGATAAGCAAAGTACAATCTAAAATCTACGCAAACCAAAACATTTAATGTGCCTCTCAAATACATCTCTAGTGACATTGTCAATGGATCTACTATCATGTCATGCATAGAAATGTACTTTAAGTTCACCTCTCCTCGTGCAACCATATCTTTAACATAATGATACTTAATGTCAATATGCTTAGTCTTACTATAGAACTTAGGATCCTTAGTATAATCTATTGACGATTGACTATCACTCATGGTTGTCACAGGTTCTTCAGAGGAAGTTACTTTAAGATGATCTAGGAATCTTTTAAGCCACACTCCCTCTTGGACAGTACTTGAGAATGCAATGAATTCACTTTCCATTATTGATAAGGCAACACATGTTTGTTTCTTGCTACTCCAAGAGATGGCTGAATTGCCTAACAAGAAAATAAAACCAGATGTAGATTTTCTCTCATCTACATCTCCATCCCAATCAGTATCTGTATATCCTCTCAAATGCAGATCCTTTCCTTGATAATACAGTGAGTAGTCCATAGTACCTTTCAAGTATCTTAAAATCCTTTTAACTTCCTTCCAATGTGCTTCACCTGGGTTGGATTGATATCTACTTACTAACCCAATAACATGGCAGATATCAGGTCTTGTACATAACATAGCATACATAAGACTTCCAACGGCACTTGCATAGGGAACGTTCTTCATACATTCAACCTCTTGTTGCATTTGGGGACACATTCTTTTACTAAGGGTCTCTCCCATAGCTATAGGGTTACCTATGGGTTTGCAGTTTTGCATATTAAACCTTTCAAGGACTTTGTTGATATATGTCTCTTGAGAAAGAGACAACAACCTTCTCGAA
>CATIWO010026681.1:0-19252 GCA_949673435.1 Macaranga tanarius | reverse complement strand
TCTTTTCTTTACAGTTTCATCCCTCACCAACAATCCAATACACTAAACTTTATTCTTCAAAATAATATCAACTTAAATAATAATATAATACATCTCCACATAATACTAATTGACTCCAAATCATTTATTCAAACAATTGATAATTAACTCAAATCACCAATTTTAATTAACTGCAGTAATAATATTCTTAATTGTCATTATTGAACAGTAATCTGGTTCTAGGACACGGATGTTACACAAACAAATCCTCATCTTAAAGGAATAAATAATTAATCTACATCAAAATATAGTTCACTAATTCATAATTAATACATAATTACTCCCCAACATCTTGGTTCTATACAAACAGAATTAATGTCATCATAATGTATTATTCAATCCATCAATTTATCCTCTTTCACTCCCAAAATACTATTTTTAGTAAAATAATCAATACTAATGTGATCTTGGGTATAATTTAAATCTAAATCTACCTTCTAATACTAGATAGTTGCTATTCTTTATCTGGAACACCTTAAAAAATACTATAATTATAACTCCACTCATTTTCGTGAGTCAATCTTCAACATCAATTAAATACACTTCTTACCTATTTCAAATCACAAATGATATAATCATAACTAGAATCATCAAACATATATAATTTCTTTTTCACCTCCTGTCTCCTTTTTTTTCCCGAATATGTAAAACTATCTCCTTACATATCAAGTTCTAATATCCTGATAGTTTTCTGCCCAATTTATTCTCAAAATAATACTAATCCTTTTTCAACTCTATAATTATTAAGTTCACACATTTCATAAGAGATAGTTATCCTAAACAAAATCTTTATCACCATTTTTCTTCCATTTACTTTACTTGACTTAAGTAGTTATGATCTTCCATCACTTCTTATCAATGGATAGTCTTTTCCAAATTAACTCGGTTCTCTTCAGTAATATCATATCCTTCACTTAGGCCCCCAGCACTTACCTAAATATTTCTTACCACCATTGTATATTGTTGCAATTGCAACCTAGAAATATTCTACCACTCATAAATTTATTATCATCTTTTCATCTTCTAGACTCTTCAAATTCCCTATTAAGTCTTTCCTTCAATATTTAGCTGAACAATTGCTTACTATATCCTCTAAAATCACTTTGTTAAAACTTAGATTCTTTTTAGCTTTAAAAGCTCTCTCTCTTTTCCCCAATAACCTTTTCAGCACATGATACAATTTCTAGGTATTTAATTAGTATTCGCTTGTATCATACCCGTACCATCATCAAAATTTCATATTACAACCTATTGATCATAACTCATCCCTTGCACACAAGCTTTTATCGTAAGAACCTAATGACAAAAATACAATTTACAAGGAATCTACCGATGGCAGAACCTCCCCTAAAATATAGACATCTCCCTACTAAAGTAGGGCCAATCCTGCAAATAAACAACTACACTTCTATAAATAATCTCAATTAAGGCTCAGTTATCCACCATACTACAATTACTTCTGACTGAGCATCACCAATATACTATTATTAGTAACACATATGCATTGCCAAAATCACAATGCATTCGCATTAACCTTCACATCACATATTTTGCTTAAATAATAACACTGCATAACTAATTCTCCTTTCATCAATACTTATTAATTCAATCAATTCCCAGCAACAGTGCTATCTACTTAGACTCATTCTTCTCATCTCTAAAATAATTCACTGATATATAAGAATATACATTTTATGAAGGAACTGTAAATAGAATTTCAATTTCATAAAGAGCATGAGCAGGTGTTACCAATAAAATGAACTCACTCAAACGACTTTTAGGGATCAATATGAGGCACTTAGTGTTCATCCATCCTAAGATATGCAATGCACATCAACTACATATTTTCTCAACTTATGCATGATATGTCATGTATGCATCATATTTTATCATCTCGAGGGAATCTAATCCCCGCTTTGATACCACTTAATGTAGCACCCTCTAAGTACTACATACAAGTGTCCATACATTACATCAACCACGTGGTATATGAAAAATTTTCTGAAAAGATATGTATTTATACCAAGCTCTTGTAATATATACATTATAATTTTATGTACATACATAGTTTGAAATCAAAATATTTATATTATTCAAATACAAAATATTTGAATGTTATGATTATGATGCTCATAAGGATGGAGATGTCGATACCAAGCCTGCCTATGATCCACCTATACTCATAAAGGAGTACACTTCAAGCTTCATCAACTCGCACCTTAAGCAAGTCTAACTATTGCCTGAAAACCACAATTTGTAAAGGAATGAGCTTGCGACTCAATAAGTAATTATTAATACAACCATACATATAGTTCTTCTCAAAAAATAATTAAAGAAAACATATAGAGTACATTGCAATACCTCACAATTCAAGAATTTAGCATTTAGACTACATATAGGAGTCCAAATGACAAAGGTGTAGGTGAGCACTAAAATATCAAGCTAAATTAGAGAATCTTAGAAATATATTTTGGAATTTTTTAAAACTTAAAACTTATAGAGGACTCTTTAAAATTTCTATAGCATCAAACCACGCCTCATTTGGAGGTCTACAGCTCAAGTTATGGTTAAAATACTACAATCATACAAGTGCTGCATAAGGGGTATGCACGGTCGTGCCACTTTTTGGCATGGCCGTGCCTGATTTGTGCCATTTTTCTGGGTCAGCACGGCCGTGCCAAAATGGCGCATGGCCATGCCCTGAAAGGCTACACTTGGCATATGGCTTACGGACCATGTTGTACTCTTTCGGCCATAACTCCCTCTACTGAACTCGGATTCGAGTGATTCAAAAAGCTACGGAAAGCTAATTCAAAGGGCTACAATTTTTATGAAGACACCTAGGCAAAATGTATTTATATGAATTGACTAAAATACCCTTAAAATGAATAATGATGTTAAAGTATATGAATGTAACTCAATTCAAGTTATAATAATACCTTATAAATACACTAGTCCACACGTAACATCCATTAACATCACAACAAGATTTCTAAACATTCAAACAACATTTGTTGGTGTCTTATGTACATCAAATCTCATTATTTTAATACCCATATAGCAAATGCTAGCATAATTACTTGGATGCTTATAACTCAATATCTACACCCCATCAATCATCACATTACTCATCTTTTACAACCAAAGTTCTCACATTCAATTCATAACACAATTCTCACATTCAACAATATATATATAAAATGACAATGCCATGTATGTATGCAAATATGGTGTAACAATGCATGTTTATACAAGTTAGTATCCGGCCGGAGTTCTCGACACACGTCACACACGTTTCACACAAATTTCACTTTTTGTTTTCTTTTCTTTTTCTTTCATATTTTCATTTTTTTTATTTATATAACTGTGGCCATTCTTGAGACTCTCTGCCCAGCTCAATCACAGATCTCACACGTTCGCGCATATATATATATATATATATCATATGAATGGCCACACCTGAGACTCTCTGCCCAGCTCAATCTCAGGCCGTGGAGCTCAATCTCCACATATATATATTTTCCTCATATTTCAATCATTCATATTTCTCACATTTTATCACATCATACCATATACATGTATTTTTATCATTCTCATTTTTTATAGTGAATTACAATTCACCTTTCTCACAAGCAACGCATATCGATTCATACCACATCAAGTGGCTTGCACTCATAGGTGCCAATATTTACAATTCATTATAACACATGCTCTTATTCAATAACAAATTATACATAAAGAATATACCATTTATATACCAAAATTATACTAAAAGTATACCTAAAGTATACCAACAATAAACCAACCATATATGATATACCATATATATTATATTTTCTCACAACAACATGTCCATATATAAATTCATATATATCATGCTCAACAATCTTGCCACTTAAAGGCACATATGTGATATCTTTCATAATTCACCACAATACTTTCTCACATCAATAAGATCACATATTCATCATTCTTATCACTTTAATGGCATACACAATTTAATATAGTTCAAGAACTATAGTTACTTGAAAATTACTATATGTAAGCATTAAATTAATAATTACTTACCTCAAGCCTTCAACTCCTTCTTAAAATAAAAGCTCCCCTAGTGAGTAATGTCTCCAATATCCTTATTCGTGCCTACACATAATTCATACATCAATTCATAAGGCAATCATGCCACTAAGTGCAACTCTAAAGTTTAAGTTCAATAAATCTAAATAATTCACACACAACTCTAAAAATTATAAAAATATTATTAAAGTTAAACATATGAGTCTACTTCAAATTTCAACTAGAATTACTTAATTTGGAGGTGTGTGAAATTAATTATGGATTTTTGAGTAAAACTAGGTCAAACAGGAAAAATAGAGTGACAACTTGGAGTACGAAAATGTTTTACTGTGCCAGCTACTCTAAACCACCGAATTTAGTTTTCCTTAAAACATAAGATAGTAAATACTCTGAGGTTTCCAGAACAGTAAAGCTTGCTCAAATCAGAGGTCTACAACTCTAGATATGACTAAAACAATATGACTGATGAAAATATAAAACAGAACCCAAAAATCAACATTCAAAACCTAACTTCAAATAATCAAGAATAAGTGCAAGGCTTATCAAATTGATGCTCCTCAAACTACTAGATCTCCTTAAGCTTCCCAAAAATGATGCTAGATGTGTAGAGAATCACCACAGTCTCACAAAGCCTCTCAATTTTTTTTCTCTTCTCTTCTCTTCTACCAATTCTCTGCCCGCTTCTCTTTACATACACACACAAGCCAATTAAAAGTCACCATTTACCCCACCAAAAGTCTTCCTCATAATTACTACTCCTTATAATATCTTGATAATATTAATAATAATAATAATAATAATAATAATAATAATAATAATAATAATAATAATAATAATAATAATAGTAATAATAATAAGATAGATAATATTAAAAAAATTTCTACACTATTGCTTAATAAAATAATACATAATATCACCAAATCTCTACACCCCCTTACTAAAATAGAATTATTACACCATAGTCCATAACTTTCTTTTGTAACTAATCACTCCCCAACTCACTCATCATTTTCTTTCCAAAATCTCTACACAACTCTTTACTTCACAATTAAATATATACTAATTAAACTCCAACCAATCACAACCTTCCATTTGGCCACCTAAAGTTCCTTATAATAATTGTCCAACCCACCAATAAATCTATATTTATCACATAAATAATAAATATAATAATACTTAATAATATAACAAAATATCATCAAAATACTCATTTAGCCCCTTAATGAAATGAGCATATTACATAATACCACCCATAATTTTCTATTGTTACATTTAACTCCAAACTTACCTTACAATTAAGTCTCTCTCTACACTCATGCACGTATTCCAACTTAAATAAAGCTACTATCTACTATGCACAATATACCATACATACGTCATAAATACGTATGTGAAAAGGCGGGTGTTACACAATTGATCAGGTTTCTGCACAAAAGCAGAGTCAACTTTCCAAATCAGGTTATGCACAAGAGTTGGCTTTATAATCACATGTGAAGATTTTTCTATTTTGGTATAACAAAAACTTTGGTACCTGGGAAAGTAAAGTTTATCTCTTCTTTGACAAGTAAAATATCTGTAAACATTTATCAAACAAAAATCAACTTTCCCACCAAAATCTTTTACTAAATAATTTAAAATATGCATGAAAATATTTTTGGTAAAACAAGAAAAGTACTTTTTATTTTTCAAATGACTTTACGCAAATTAGACACAAAAAGACAAAAGGTTTGAGCTCCCAAGAAAAGTCACTTGACTCAACTATCCTCACAACAATCTTTTAATTACCAAAATACCCTTTAATTCTCTACTTGGGCTTGAGCACTCTTCATGGGCTTAAACTTGATGGATTATGGCCTTTGGACTTGATCAACACATTGCTTTGAACTTTAATAGCCTTTTTTCTTTCACAAATTACTTGAAATAAATTAGTACCCAATTTTTATCAATTAATTATTATTATCAAAATTGAGGTTGTAACCTTTAGTCAACAATCTTCCCCTTTTGATAATGACAAAATCATAATAAAAATTCATAAATAATGAAGTTCAAGTAATATGATATTGATAAATGCTATGATATGCAATAAAACTTTACTCCCCTTACTCTATGCATAAAATAAAATAATGCTCTCCCTTAATCTATGCCTAATTAAAAACAGGACTTTTCAAGATTTCTACAGACAGCTTTTGGACTGATAAAAATATTAAAGAGAAATTAAAATTTTAGCACAATTCTAACAAGCTAATTTTATAGTCAAGCTAATGTGACCATGATAATTCCTACAGAATAGAGCATAAGAGATTCTACTCATTAAACAAATAGGCTATCAAGAAACGACCAAGTAAGAAAGAATCACAAGACAATGAGCAGAAGTACATATCAAGAAATAGACAACAAAAAGAAATCACAAAAATAGATATTCAAGACATAACAAACCACAAAATACTACTAATACATTAAGCACAAACGAAGCATTATAGTTTAGAAATAATAATAGGAAAATATCAATAACAACTACCAGCAAAGAAAGAAATAATGACTACTAGCAAATAATAATAACAACAACAATTACTACTCTCTCTTTTTGTCATTAGCAAAAAGGATCATATAAAAGGATAAAAGGGGGATGTTGATAAATACTAATCATAAACACATAAAATAAGAAGAGGTCCATAATGCCATAAAATAACATAACTTTACTAAATGTCTTGTGGAGCTAACAAGAACCTAAACATCCTCGAGTCGGTCCTTGAAGCCAACATCTCCGGGTTTGACAGGTTTGGAACGAAGGACTGAGCTAGTTTGAGTAAGGCACTTAGGTGCAGAAGGAGGCTTGGAAGAGGAGGCTTTCCTTATTGCAGTAGTGGGTTTGGAAGAAGCAGTAATGGGAACAGAAACAGTCTAATAAATAAGGGAAATAGCTTGCTGAGGCATAGACAGAGCTGGTGCATGAAAGGGACCAGCAGGTTGTACCTCAATCAGAAAGGTAGAAATGGCCACTCTATAAGTTAGGACAAAGTCCTCAAAGGAATGGGTCACACTATCAATCAACTTAGCCCTTACAAATTCCAAAGACTGATACTCTGCAGCTCGAGCCAAATGAAACAGGGGGTCAGGAGAACTACTTGCTACACGTCGGGTCACTGAAGCTGATTTTCTTGGTGAGACTGATTTGGGTGAGGAGGCTAATTTAGAAGAAGAAATTGATCTATGTGGTGAAGTTGATTTTTGTGGAAGGTTCAGGTCCAGGAGCTTTTCTATGGAAGAGTTCTCAAAAGCTAATTTTTCAGTGGAGCTATTTTCACCAGATTCCATAGAGTTAGCAGAGTCTAAATCATTAGCAGATTTTGTAGTGCTTCCACTGTTAACAAATTTTTCTGAA
Organism: Macaranga tanarius; assembly: GCA_949673435.1. Taxonomy (NCBI): domain Eukaryota; kingdom Viridiplantae; phylum Streptophyta; class Magnoliopsida; order Malpighiales; family Euphorbiaceae; genus Macaranga; species Macaranga tanarius. The sequence continues at coordinate 11,757 of CATIWO010026681.1, read as the reverse complement.
CTGCTTTCATCATCACTATTAGTGGCTTTCTTCTTCTCTTATTTGACCCTCTTAGTCTTCACCACAAAGCTCTTGGAAATTTTGTTAGAATCCCCCACACTCATAGAGAGTTCTTACTCCAAATCAATCTTGAGATACTCAAACAAAGGGGTAAGTAATATGGCATAAGACATGCCTTTTGCATTGGTCACACTAGTCATAAATCCCATCATAAGATAACAAAGATTAAGTCAGATATCATTCATCAAGTGCCACATTAAACACAATTCTAGGCTACTTACGTAATCGTAGCTACCGGCTTTTGGTGTAAGAAAGTGGGTAATGAACTTGTGTGTAATCTGCAGATCTGTCTTTAAGGTGGCTAAACTCACTGTTTCATTTTCTGCCAGTTTCAGATTTCCAATCACTTCCCTCTTGAATTTCTTCTCATTGTAATTTGGCACTTTCCTCAAATCGGCCTTTTTGGCAATTCTATTCCTTTTGTTGGAAATTTTGTAGGCTTGCTCAAAATTACTTAGAGTTACTGAGTAACTTTTTCCATTTAAGATAATCTTGATCTTTTCATCATTCATAGCTCAGATTGACCTATAAAATTGCCTCACTAATCTTTCATACACCACAGATTTTATCTTCACAAACTCAACCCATTTTTAAAATTTAAACCACCCACGAAAAGGATACTCATCTATTTTGAAATAATCCCAATCGATGAAATTTGGAGTAATTATTGTATTGTTCGAATGTTTCATCTCTACCCCTTTCACTTTTGACTTATCGTCCATGTTTTTCTTAGCCCTCTTCAAGCTTTCGGTCTCCTTTGATTTCATGGGTTTCTTCTCTTTCGATTCTATGGGTTTCTTCCCTTTTAATTCCATGGGTTTCTTGCCTTTTGATTTGGTTTTGATCTTCTTCACCACCCTTTCGGTGCTCTCAGATGAAGAGGTGCAGATCTCTTGGCCATATTTACTATTTTCGGTGGTCTGGGTGAATGTTAAAAAGTGGCAGTTTTAGGTTTTGCAGATGAGAAGATGAGAGCTTTAAGTTTTTGGGAGAAGAAAATGGTAGAATATAATAATAAGAAAAGAAAAAAAAGTTTTGGTTTAAAAGGAAGGTGAACGGGTTCCAAGAAGGGACACAATGGTCAAGGTACATGACAATAAAAAATTTGGTTCTGCACAAATACCCAAGTATGTAGGCTCTAGAACCGAAACCCAAGGAAGTTTAAATGTACAAGTTAACTAAAAAGAATAAAAAATTAAGCCTTGTCATTTCATGCATGCATATAAAGATCTTCCATTTACCATATGTGATAATAATGGACATTATCCACTGGATAGTTATGGAGACTTGCGGTTACTAAGATGAAAAGAGAGACATGATTACTAGAAGCACCTTTTTGAATTTTAAATGTTTTGTTTGACCTAATAATCCATGGCAACAAAAATAAAATAATGAACAAAAAAAACGTTATAAGCAACCATCATAGTTTGTGGCGGTTACCAAGAAAAAGGTTGACATAACAACAAAGGACACTTTGAATTTTAAATATTTACTTTGCCCGGGAAACGATAAAAGCAAGTTTATTCTAGAAAGTAATAATCATAGCATACATAACCCAACTCAAATTGCTTAAATAACACTCATGAATTAAAATATTCAATTTCTTTAAAATATTCATCCAATCTAAGAGGCATATTGTATATTTCTAGGAAGGTTCAAAAAATAATTAAATAAAATAAAAAAGATAAAAATAAAAATAAAAACAAAAATAAAATAAATGAACTAAACTTATGTAAAGATGAAAAATGAAATCTTGCATGAATAAACATGGGAAGTGCATGATGATAAAATTAAGATAAAGTAAAAATGCAAGTATGCATGCACATGCAAACGAAAAAGCTATTAACATAACTAATGAAAGATGTGGTGCAAAATGACTAAGCAAGCACAAGTAAAACTACAGTTAGTGGAAAATCAATATAAAACTCTAAGACTCAAGATTCTTCAGACCTAACTCTCTTTTAATTTTATAAAATTGATCTTCACTTAGAGGTTTTATAAGGATGTCAGCAAGCTGATTTTCAGAAGAAATAAAGATCAGTTTGATGTCCCCATTTTAAATATGATCTCTTATGAAGTGATGCCTAATCTCTATATGTTTTGTCCTTGAGTGCAACGTAGGATTTTTGGACAAGTCTATGGCACTAGTGTTATCACACAAGATAGGGATATGAGTATACCTTAAGCTATAATCCTCTAGCTCTTGTTTAATCCATAAAATATGAGTTACACAGCTTCCAGCCACTATGTATTCAGCTTCGGTAGTGGATAGAGCAACTGAGGTTTGCCTTTTACTAAACCATGAGACTAGAGCATTCCCCAAAAATTAGCATATGCCCGATGTGCTCTTTCGATCAACTCTATTTCCTGCAAAGTTAGTATCACTATATCCTACAAGATTAAATAAAGTGTCTTTAGGGTACCAAAGACCTAGGTCTTGAGTTCCCATAAGATACCTCATGATCCTTTTAACATCTATCAAATGTGACTCTTTAGGATTAGCTTAAAATCTTGCATAAAAGTACACACTAAAATGAATATCAAGCCTACTTACCATGAGATAGAGTAAAGAGCCAATCATACCTCGGTATATTTTGATATCAATATCTTTACCTTTCTCATCCTTCTCTAACTTAGTGGTTGCAACCATGGGGGTCTTGCTGATTTTAGCTTTAGACATTTTAAATTTCTTTAGCAGCTTCCTAATATACTTTGACTGATTTATGAAGACACCATCCTCACATTATTTGATTTGTAAGCCCAAGAAGAAATTCAATTCTCTCATCATACTCATTTTAAACTCTCCCATCATCATTTCAGCAAACTATTTGCACATGCTCCCATCAGTAGCTCCAAAAATAATGTCATCCATATAGATTTGGACTATCAGAATATTCTTAAATTGATTTTTGGCAAAGAGTGTTTTGTCCACCTTTCCCCTTAAAAAACCTTTTTCTAAGAAAAACTTGCTTAGTCTCTCATACCATACTCTAGGAGCTTGTTTGAGACCATACAAGGCTTTTGTTAGCTTATAAATAAAATTAGGCTTTTCATAGTCTTCAAATCCAAGGGGCTGATTTATGTACACTTCCTTATTTAAGTACCCGTTGAGAAAAGCACTTTTCATATCCATCTGGTATAACTTGAAGTTCTTGAGACATGCAAATGCATAAAGGATTCTTATTGCTTAAAGTCTAGCAACTGGTGCAAAAGTTTCATCAAAGTTTATACCCTCTTATTGGTTGTAACCTTTAGCAATAAGTCTGACTTTGTTCCTTGTCACAGTTCTATGCTCATCCAACTTATTTCTGAAGGCCCACTTTGTTCCGATCATAGTTTGGTTCTTTGGCTTTGGAACTAATTTCCAGACACTATTTCTCTCAAACTGATTTAGTTCCTCCTACATGGCCAGAATCCAATTTTTATCTTGCTAGGCTTCATTAACAGTTTTTGGCTCTATTTTGGAGACATAAACCACATTTCCAATCATCTTATTGAAGCTACTTCTTGTTGTGAGCTTGCTTGAAGGACTTGTCAATATATTGTCCTTTGAGTGATGTCTGTGGTACCTCAATTCTTCAAGTAGCTCTCTTTTAGGACTTCTTTGATTTTCTTCAGTTTCATTAGCTTGGGGTTCCAATGTGAGCTTATGTTGATTTTTAAAATTTTCCTCAAACTGAATTTGTTCAACTCTGTCAACTTCTTAATCTTGTATGGTCTCTTTTTTTCAATCTCTTCACCTTGTTCCTCTTGTTCTTGTCTATAAATTTCAGCACCTGTAAGAAAGTCATCAACAACATCTCTACTTGGTAGAGTTTGGTTAGTCTCTTTGGACATAACATGAATTGACTCTGCAACACAAAGTGTTCTTTTTGTTGAAAACCCTATAAGCCTTGCTATGTTTAAAATATCCAAGAAAAATTCCTTCATCTGATTTTGCATCAAATTTACCAAGAGGACCCGTTGAGAAAAGCACTTTTCATATTCATCTGGTATAGCTTGAAGTTCTTGAGACATGCAAATGCATAAAGGATTCTTATTACTTAATGTCTAGCAACCAGTGCAAAAGTTTCATCAAAGTCTATCCCCTCTTCTTGGTTATAACCTTTAGCAATAAGTCTGGCTTTGTTCCTTGTCACAGTTCTATGCTTATACAACTTATTTTTGAAGGCCCACTTTGTTCTGATCATAGTTTGGTTCCTTGTCTTTAGAACTAATTTCCAGACACTGTTTCTCTTAAACTGATTTAGTTCCTCCTGCATGGCCAGAATCCAATTTTTATCTTGCTAGGATTCATCAACAGTTTTTGGCTCTATTTTGGAGACATAAGCCACATTTCCAATCATCTTCTTGAAGCTACTTCTTATTGTGAGCTTGCTTGAAGAACTTGTCAAGATATTGTCCTTTGAGTGATGTATGTGGTACCTCCATTCTTCAGGTAGCTTTCTTTTAAAACTTCTTTGATTTTCTTAAGTTTCATTAGCTTGGGGTTCCAATGTGAGCTCATGCTGATTTTTAAAATTTTCCTCAGACTGAATTTATTCAACTCTGTTAGCTTTTTTATCTTGTGTGGTCTGGTTTTTTCAATCTCTTCACCTTATTCCTCTTGCTCTTATCTAGAAATTTCAGCACCTGTAAGAAAGTCATCAACAACATCTTTACTTAGTAGAGTTTGGTTAGTCTCTTTGCACACAATATGAATTGACTCCTCAACACAAAGTGTTCTTTTGTTGAAAACCCTCTAAGCCTTGCTATGTTTAAAATATCCAAGAAAAATTCCTTCATATGATTTTGCATCAAATTTACCAAGAGGACTTTTCTTGTTATTTTGAACAAAGCACTTTCATCCAAAGATCTTAAAGTAGTTTATATTAGGTTTCTTACCTTTTCAGAGTTCATAAGGAGTCTTTTTTAAGGTAGATCTTACCAAGGCTCTGTTCAAAATGTAGCATGCTGTGTTGATAGCTTCAGCCCAGAAGTATTTTGGTAAATTAACTTCACTGAGTATTGCCCGAGCCATTTCTTGCAAGGTTTTATTTTTCCTTTCCACCACACCATTTTGTTGAGGTGTCCTTAGAGCTGAGAAGTTATGTGTTATTCCAAACTCATCACAGAATTCTTCAAATAGCTTATTCTCAAACTCTTTTCCATGATCACTTTAAATCATTGTGATATTGTAGGCTTTTTTATTTTGGAGTTTCTTGCACAGTCTAGAAAACTTGTTAAAAGCCTCATCCTTATATGCTAGGAAGAGGGTCCGTGTGAATCTTGAATAATCATCAATGATAACCAATGCATATGATTTTCCTCCTAAGCTAGATGGCGAAACCGGACCAAATAGATCTAAATGCAACAATTCAAGAAGTTTGGTTGTCAAGGCTGACCCTTTTAATTTAAATGAAGATCTTTTTTGTTTTCCCAATTGACAAGCATCACAAACATTATCTTTTTCAAATTTTAGCTTCGACAGTCCATTAACAAGCCTATTTTTAAATAGCTTGGAAATTAAATGCATGCTTGCATAACCAAGTCTTCTGTGCCAAATCCAACTATCATCATCTATAGAAGATAGACATAAATTGCTAGCATGATATAATTTCTTAAAGTCAACCAAGTAGATATTTTCAACTCTATTTTCAACAAAAGAGTTTGATTATCATGCAAGCTTCGAACTTCACAATGAGTGGGTTTAAATATGACTCTATTATTCTTATCACACAGTTAACTCACACTTATAAAATTGAACTTTAAACCAGAAACCCAAGATACCTCTTCAATTGATGGATTTATGCCAATAGTTCTAAGTCCCATAATTTTAGCTTTGCCGTCATCTCCGAAGCTAACTATTCCTCTATTTTGCAATTTCAGTTGGGTAAATTTTATCCTACCACCCGTCATGTGCTTAGAGTAAGCATTATCCATATACCACTTATTGTGCACATCCTTACTATAACGTTCATCATTTTGGAAATACTATTCATGCATAGTAAATTACATGACATGTGGCATAGAGTTGTAAATTGCATGTATGCGATATGTGCATTTTTGGTAGAGAGGGGTATTGTTGTAAGAGAAGTTTGGACCTAGGTGTTAAAAATAAAAAGTTAAGAATTTTTAGGTAATATCCCTAGTATATTGAGGGTGTGTAGAGAGGGTTTGGATATTTGTATATATATATATATATATATATATATATATATTATGTTAATTGTTAAGAGATGAATGGATATTTATAAGTTGTTGAGTAATTAATATTAAGAAGACTTTGGAGGGGCAAATTGGCAATTGGTGATTGGTGGGTTATTTATGTGAGTATGTGTGTATATGTAAGAAGAAGGGTGTAGAGAATTAGAGAGGAAGAAGAAGAAGAGAGATTGGGAAGGATTTTTGGTGAAATTTTGGTGTTGCTCTAGCTAAAAATTTGGCGTCTTAGGAAGTCTTGAGATGTCTTATATATACTGAAGCCCCATTTAGTAAGATTTAATTGTGTTTTTATTGGTTGTAGTTACATCATTTTGGGTTGCTTATCTCGGGTTCTATTTTGCTGTTGTACCAGTCATCTTATTTTATTTATAACTTGAGTTGTAGACCTCTAATTTGAGAAAGCCTTAATGTTCTGAAAACCTCAGAGTGTCTTCTACAACTCTTGTGTTTTAAGAAAAGCCAAATTCTGCTGTTTAGGGTGTCTGAAACAGCTGGACATTTTTGTGCTCCAAGCTGTCATTCTGTTTTCCTGTTGTACCCGATTTCACTTAAAAATCCATAATTAATTCCACACACCTCCAAATCAAGTAATTCTAGTTGATATTTGAAGTAGATTCATAGATATACCTCCTGTAATATTTTCATAATTTTTGAATGTGTGTGTGAATTATTTGGACACTTTGAACTTAGAGTTTGGGGCTGCACTTAGTTATATTTTGTTGAGTTGAGTGTAAGTGGCTTGGTTGCTACATGAATTGATGTATGAATTATATGTAGGCTTAGATAAGGATGTTGAAGGCACTACTCACTAGGGGAGTTTTACTTTTGGAGGAGTTGAAGCTTTGTTGTAAGTGATTACTAATATAATGTATATATATATTGATTCTCTAGAAATAAGAATAACATTTGCTATAAATGAATAATCTGGTAAATATATGATGAGATATGAATAAATATGATGAAATGAAGATTGATTGAATAAGGAATTATGTGTTATGAATAAATGAGGCAAGTTGTGAATTGTGATTTAAAGTGTGTATATATATGTATTGAGAAAATGTTGAATTGTGAGTGAATATGTGAATTATATTGCTTAAAATGAATTGGCAATTGTGTGATGCTATGCATGAATGGAGCAAGAGATGTGATGTGTCATGAATTGAATATATGAATTGTGACAATTGATGATTTATGTGAATTGAGTATGATATGAAGTGAATATGAGAATTATATTGCTATGAAATGATGTATATATATATATATATATATTTATTGAGTATGATGAATTGTGTTGAGTAGAGTGATGGTATATGATGTGAGAAGATGCTTGTTTGTTGAAATATGAGTTATGCACATTTATGTGAATTGATTGGAAATAGTGGAAAGTGAAGTATAAATATTGAAATATGAATTGTGCATGTCTATATGGCATGATTGAATGATGATGAGAATTGGTGAGGAATATGTGAGATAGTGGGACTGAGCCGGGCGGATAGTCCCACTGATTGTAAAATCTGGAACTGAGCCGGGCGGATAGTTCCAGTAGTGGTCACGTGAGAAAAAGATGAAATGTGAGATGGGTAAGTTGAGCCAGGCGGATAGCTACCTAAAATTTTATCTGAGGATGTGAGGTTTTGAGACTGGGACTGTGCCGAGCAGATAGTCTCAGTATGTGACCACTTGTGAGAAATGCGCATGTGAGGTGGTTCCGGCCGGAAACCAAATTGTGTTGTGTTATTAAATGAATGAGTTTGGAATCATGAGATGAAATGTGATTGTTAATTAAAATGTTGGTATTTATTGTGAATATGTTTCTTAGAAATCTAAATATTGGTATGTGTGTGAATTGTGCATATTGAGCACTCGTTATTTTACATGATTGATATTTTGACATAGTTGTGACTTGTATGTGTGATATGTGCAAAGAATGGTTTAGAAAGGTAAGTGAATTCGGGTATACCTTATGAATATCTTTTAGTATATTTTGGGTATATATTTGGTATATCTCCGGTATATATTTGGTATATTTTTGATATATATTCGGAATATGTTTGGTATAAATTGGGAATATATTGGGTGTATAATTGGTATATGATTTATATTTATTCCACATGATTTTTCTATAAATGATTGGTATGTGCGAGATTATTGGCTGTTAAACACTTGCTATATGTATATATATATATATATATATATATATATATCACTTAATTAGTTCTTGAGAAGTGATACATATATATATAGTTATATTAATAATTACTTATTGAGTCGCAAGCTCACCCCCTTTGCAACTATTTTTTAGGAGATAGTTAGTAGGAGCTTGGAGCTTGATTAGCTTGTGACTTCTGAAGGCTCGAGGTGTGCTTGGTGAACCATCCTTCGTTTCTAATAGTCATGCACCATTTGCATTTTGTTATTTATATTGTGAACATTTGAGCTATATGTAAATGTTTGAATTGGAAGGTTGTTATAATGTGAATATTGCCATTGAGAGTATGAAGTTCATATATACAGTTGGGCGGAGATTGCACTCGGTGATGTGCATTAGTTAATAAATTGTGATGTGTATATTAGTTTGGGAATTGTGAAGTTTGTGTGTATGAATTGTGAAATTGAAAGTGTTATTATAAAGGACTTGTTAATATATTTTGAACATGGTTGAATGTATATATATATCTTGTTGTGATGTTTTAGAGGTTTGGTATGGATTTGTGTGTTTAGAATATGTTGTTGTTGCTTGGTTTGAGTTTAAGTCCTGTGTTTTGACTTCACAACCTACTTCAAGGGGATTTTGATCAATTCATATAAATGAATTCAGCCTAGGTATTTTCATGAAAGTTGTAGCCTTCTGAGTTAGCTATCCGTAACTTTTTTAATCACTCGAATCCGAGCTCAGTGGAGTGAGTTATGGCCAAAAGAGTGCAGCATGGTCTTTTCGAACGAGTTGGGTTGAATGTTTGCGAACCGGTGCCAACTCGGCAAGATATTGCCGACTCGTGACTACGGGTGGAGTTGCCGACTCGGGCTGACTCGGCAAGATATTGCCGACTCGGCAATGGGTTAGTTTTTCTTCAGCGCACTGATGTCTTTGTATTTTGACCATGACTTGAGCTACAGACCTCCAAATGAGGTGTGGTTTAAAGCTATGAAATCTTTAAAGAGTCCTTTACAACATTTATGTTTTAAGAATTTCCAAAATCTACTTCTAAAATAGTAAAAAATGGCCAGACATTGTATTTTTCACATTGATTTGCTATTTGCCATGCATGACCTTATGTGTTCAAAACCTCATAACTAATTTTGTACATTTCCAAATTGTGTAATTCAAATTGGAAATGAAACTAGACTCAGAAATAAAGAGTTTTAATGGTTTGTAAATGAATTTTTCAACTTAGATTTTATATAATTTGTTCATAAAATTTATACTCCATTGGTTTTAAGCCACATTTGTATAAGTATGTATTTGTGGTTGAATTTGATGTTGTTGTGCATTACATACTTATGTGATTTGTGTGATGAGTGTGAAGGTGCATGACATATGGTTGTGTTCTTGAAAGAATTTATTTTCTTTCTAATTGGAACACGTGTTGTGGTGAATTGAGGCCACGTGTTGCGAATCTCACATTTAGTGGTATCAGAGCAGGGATTATATTCCCTCGAAACATAGAAACATATTGCATTCATATCATATCATACATAAATAAGAGATAATATATAGCGATGTGCATTGTATATATCTAGATGGAAGAGTGCCAAGCACCTCCTATTGGCCCGTAAGAGTTGTTTGAAATTACACATAGGCAAGTGCCTATGCATGCATTATATGAGTTTGAGTATTTATTTTTCATTTACAATCTCCCTCTCCATAAGTTGCATACTTTTATTTATCAGAGATATGATTTAATGATGAGGACTATGAAAAAGAAAATAGAGCAATGTGTAAAAGTTTACATAGGTGTTAGTGATCCTGTTATAGCAAAGGATGGTACAGAATATGGAAAGAATTCTAGATTGAGTTGATTGTACTGATACAAAGAGAATTAGTTATGCAACATCACTGTTTGAGCAAGATGTTCTAGGCTGATGGAAGACAATACTAGGAAATAAAAATGTATCGATAATTATGACTTGGATGGACTTTTTGAAAACATTCACAGAGAGATATTTTAGAGGCATATGTAGATAGAAAGAAGATTAAATTCTTAGAGTTGAAGCCAAATGATTTATTTGTAGTTGATTGTGAGGCGCAGTTTGGGAAGTATTAAAGTACATTTTTGAAGAGATAACAACTGTGGTGATAAATTAAAGAAGACTTAAAAAAAAGAGGAATTTAAAAATCAGAAAGAGAGAATAAAAATCAAATCCCTAACTTATGGAGATTCAGTGGAAACTACATTGTCGGTGAAGAAATTACTAGTAGACTGGCTGTTTCAACTCAAATCAATGGTAGTGCAATCTTTAAGGTTCTGATTCTTAACTAGTAGTTTTAAAGGCGTGAAGTAAGATAGATTAATTAATCATGGGAAGAACATATGATAGAGAATTTAAAAGATTTAACCGTCAAAAGGGCATTCCTCCACAGATAGTCCATTGAAGAAAACTGTTGAAAGATCTCAGCTAATTGAACAAAACAGTACAAGAAAAAAGATGTTTTAAGACAGTGTTAACCTGAGCAGAGACAGAGATAGTAAGAAAAAGGAGAGTTGATATTTTAACAAAGCCAAATCCTATAATCAACCTTAGAAGCAAGAAAGAGCATATGTTACCACTTAGTCAGAAACTTTTACCACATCAGATAAAGTATGGTTACATTTTATTATGTTGATTATGATACCTTTTTAGTTAAACTTACATGATTATTTTTATGAGTATGCTTTACAAATATATATGGCACACTACATTATTGAAGACATGTTATATGCCTTTAGATGCCTGCTGGAATGTTGTGACAATGAATTTGGTGATGGAATTTTATTTTAGGATAGTAAAATGGTATGATTGATATGCAGACTTCAATAATTATTAAATTGAGAAGAAGATTAGTATTATTTCAAGAACAGATCCAGCATGAAACTATGATATTATTGCAATTTGGCATATAAAGAAGGTAGATAAGGGTATTTGAAGACAAAGAAAGATAAAGACAGTGATTAACAGAGAGATTATGCATACTAGTTTAATTTCAGCTGTAATTGCATCACTTGTGATTGAAGATGGATAGGAAGATTATTTAGATAAAATTGAGATTCAACGAAAGTTAATTCAAGGGTAGATTGATAGAGTAAGTCATCTACTAAAGGGGTTTTGTTTATTTAGCCTTAACAAAGAAGATATTAGTGTATGATTACGTGTTGATGATGGGTAAATGAAGACTGTGCATATTTATTTAATTTCAACCCCGATTGCTTTTCATATGATTTGAAGTAAGCATGAAAATTTATGAGCCAATATTGAGGAATCGATGAAGATTAGTTCGAGAATAGTGGATGAACT
>CATIWO010026665.1:0-18578 GCA_949673435.1 Macaranga tanarius | reverse complement strand
GTCAAGATGAGAAATTTTCAATGGCTGCTCAGGAATCGACTTTCTCAAAGATAGGTGGCATTCAGGATCTTTCCTTTCTTTATTTCTCCTTCTTCCTCTCCTTTCTTTTTCTTTTCATTTCTTTTCTTTTTCTCTTTTTTTCTTTCTTTTCATGATTTTTTTTTGGGGAGGATCGATGCAAAAAAGAAGCGAAAGATTTATGATGCCCAAAAAAAAATTGAAAGTCAATCCTGATATTTGGTCATTTTATTCGATGGGTTTTTTTTCTATCTCTCTCTCATTCAAGCATAATATAGGGTGCACAAATATAATAAATTTACAATCATGTAATTTGAGCAATCTGACATTTATTAGCACAAATATAAAAAAAAGTTGCAGCAAAACCTCATTCTGATTTATTGCAGCCATATGAGAGAACTACAGTCATTCATCAATATCCAGCTTCATGTCACCCTCAATTTGCACACCAAAGCGGTATAACTCCCCAAAATTCTTAATGCCCATGTTCTTCAACTTATCAGCGATAGGTGTAATGCATGCTTCGGCAGCTATGAGCAGTTGATCTAATTCTGCAGGTTTATATCTCATCAGAGCCAACTTTCCTCTCCATCTAGTCAGGAAGTCGATAAAGGATTCATCACACTCCTGCCTTGTATTTAGAAATTCTTGGAGTGAGACTTCAACCTGAGCATTCAATTCATATTACTTGATGAAGGCTGAACAAGGCTCCTTCCAACTCTATTGAACATATACATTCAGGGCGTAGTACCACTTAACAGCAGCTCCTGTTAATGATAATGGAAATTGTTTGACAATTTATGCCTTGGTCAGTCCGGTAAGCTTTATGAATGTGATATACTATCGAAGGTGCAGGTGAGGGTCATCTGTCCCATCATACCTCTTGATGTTAGGAAACCTGTATTTTGAGAGTAGTGGTTCTTTATCATCTATGTCCAAGTCATCATAGTCCATTACAGAGTCCAACCCCTTATTTTTCATCAGGGGCCGCATTTGAGATCTCATCTTAGCCATTTCCTTAGCCCATTTCGGTTGTTCAGAATCCCCGGCAGGTGGTTGAATTTCTTATTTAGGCAAATTAGCAAGCACAATTTTCATATCATCCTCTCTTTTGCTAGGCCTCTTTCCAAACATCTCAGCAAACACCTCTCTGCACATTTGTCGCACATTATCCCTGAGTTCCTTCAGAATTTCTTGCCTGAGAGATTCTAGATCAAAATTGGAGAGTCTCGATATTCTGTTCCCCTTATAGTGTGGTCTCAATTGACTAGTTGGATTCTTGATATTAGGAGATCAAATTACCCTTGTCTTGCTTTCAAACAGAATAGACTTTCAACTGTAAAAAATGAATTTGAAAATGAAGATGAGTGACATGTATGCATGAAATGCAAATGATTTTTTGAAATTTTTTTTTTGAAATTTTTTTTTTGAATTTTTGAATTTTTTTAAAAAGCGTTTACAAAACAAATATACAAATAACAAACACACACAAGTCTCAATAATGAAGCCTTCCAACCTTATTCATCCCGCACATGTGTTCAAGGTGAGTCTCTTATCCTAGAATTTTTGGTCTGAGTTTTAATTATCAACAGGGGATAACAAAACCGACGTCCATGCAAATCTCTCAAGACGTAATAAATAAGTAGCATATCTCTTCCATAAAACCAAAGTCCAATATAATGGGCCATGGTAAATGGACAAAAGTTCAATCTAACATGGTTCATCGTTATTGGGCTTAGGCTTTATGAATGAAACTACTATATGGCAACAGAACACATGCATTTAAGGAAACCTTAAGGGTAGTTGCTAAGGCACTACATGAGCTGAGTCTTGGGTAAAGTCAAAAGCTCCCACAGTCTTTTATATACTCTTTTTCTGTCTCCCCACTCAAGGGTCCGAATGACGTACTTCATTGTACTGCACTGTGAGTGACAATAGCTATAAACCCCACCACCAGGTTTGAATGAAACACAGGCAGTAGAGCAACAACCATTGTCTGGTTATTTGGGACTGTGTGCACAGTATGTGAGAATGGTGTAGTGAATGCAAATGCAGAAGGAATAATTAAATAATTAAAAATAATAAAACACAGAACACTGGAATCAGTTTTTCTATCCCCAATGGAGTCGCCACTGTAGGCGGCGGGGTTCAGCGCGCGCCCAAGTGTTCGGCGACCACGGCACTGTGCGGGCTTAAGGCCCAAAGTTGTATTCCTAGTGGGCCCTAAGCCCGCACAGTGCCGTGATCGCCAAACACTTGGGCACGCGCTGAACCCCGCCGCCTACACTATAATTCTTATTATTAGTGTATAATATGTGTGTTTGTATATGTATGTATTAGTAACAATTAATTGAAGTTTCTTCAAAAAAAATAAATAATTAATAAAATATATTACATTTAAGATGCATGCATACTACAAGAAATTCGTTGTTTAGTGACAGAAAAATATGTCGCTAATCTGTCTCTAAATAGTTTAGTGATGTATTAATGATGAATTATTTTCATTAGCATTTTGCTTGTAAATCCATCACTAAAATTAGCGATGAATTTTCTGATTCATCACTAGATTACTGATAAATTAATGATGAATTTTTCCATAACAAATCTATCACTAATTATAAAAATTTTATTTTTTTATCAAAGCAATAAAATTATAATTAATTTAATATATATATATATATATATATATATTTCATTTTCTCAACTACTAACCTATACGATCTCTGCTCTTGATAATCCTAGAATGATCTTTAACTTCATTTGAACATTGATTGTTCCACATGAAAATAAAGATCTGTAAGTTAAAAAAAAAATTAGAAAAATAACTTTAAATATTATAAATTAAAGGGCTATTGGTATAAAAAATCCAAATGTTTGTGATTTTTTATAATTTTATCCCAACTTTTTTAATTTTGGTAATAATGTCTCAATTTAGCAAATGTTTGGTAATTTTAACACAAATAAGTTTTTGGTCAAAATTGAATAAAAATGCTAATATGGCATCTTAGGAAATATCAATTTTACCCTTTTTAAAATTTAAAATCAATAATGTTCTTTTTTTTTTTGAAAGACATCTATAATGTTCTATTGGTATAGAAAATCCAAACGTCCAAAATTTTTAGCAAATTTATCCAAACTTTTAAATTTTGATAAAATATTTTAATTTTTCCAATTTATTAATACAAATAATTAAATAAAATATAGACACAATAATAAAATAATTAAATTCACTAATGAAAATTGTTAAATTCATAAATGATTTTCATTATAATAATTTTAAAAATTAAAGTTATTTTTAATATAAAAATAATTACTTTAGATAATTTAAAATGTTAATTATTTCATAATTATTTATTTAAAAGTAGTTAAAAATTTCTAACTTTAAAATATAAAGAAAATTTATCGTATTTACTATATAAATATATGAATACATACACATATGCACAAATATATATAATTTTTTAAAATATTTTTAAAATAATAGTCAATCATAAATTTAAAAATTTATTACACGTAAATTTAATTTTTTAATTATCGTATCAACACCTTTTATTTAATTTTGATCAAATATTAAAATATTTTTTTCAAAATTAGAAATGGGTTAAAATTGCCAAAAGTCGTAAAAGTTTGGATTTTTTTATGCAAATAGACTTTTATGAATTTTACAATATAAAGGGTAAAATTGACATTTTATAGATGTCACGTCAGCATCTTTTGTTTGATTTTGACCAAATATTAATTTGTGCTAAAATTACCAAAAATTGATGAAATTGGGATATTATTGCCAAAATTAAAAGTTAGGATAAAATTACAAAATGATATAACCGTTTGGAATTTTTATACCAATAGGCCTAAATTAAAACACTTTTAATATGTCATTTTTGTAACCAACAATAAATATAATTCTTTTACACACAAATATACATCAACAATACAACAAGTTATCAAAAAGAGTATATGAACTTGTGTTTATTATTTATTTATGCGTAAAAATACTTAAAATCAAATAATAAAATAAGTTAGCAGCCTAATTTATACTACAAATTAAATGTAAATAAATAAAATAAACCTAAATTACTAGTTAATTTCTTAAAATATTTTTAATCTTAAATAATTACTTAATACATATCAATTTAATTTAACTAATTAATTCTGTTATCTCCCTCCAAAATTAATTAAATTTACTAAAATTAATCAACCAAATAAAATAACTAACTAATTGTGGACACATGGTCTGGCCCGGCCCGCGAGATAAAAGCCCAATGATGAAGGTTTGTAATTAAGCCCAATTTGTCAAAGAATTGGATTCAAACCCACTTGTGAGAGAACCCAAAATCCTGACAAGCCCAAATACCTAGCCCAACCCAAATACCAGTAACTTCGTCCCAAACCAGATAAAGCCCATTAAAAGCCCACTTTTCGGTGGTGGGGCGCACGCCCCTTTATGTAGAGGCGTACGTTTTTATGGTCTAAAGACGCACGCCTCTATTGGCAGGGGCGCACGACTCTATGCCGCTTGGAGAAAAAAAATAACGGACAGAACGTACTGCTCCATGTTCTGCATTTAGTGGGCAATATTTAGTGGCAATAATGAGGAGTAAATGAGAAAAATGAGATAAAAAGGGAGATAAGAAGGAGAGAAAAAAGGAGAGAGCAGAAGAAAAAAAAGAAAACCGAGAGAGGAGAAAAAAAGAAAAAATCAGAGAGTGTTGGAATTCGAATCCAATCCAGAGGAAAAAAAAAGAAAGGGCAATCCAGAACTGTCTGAGGGCAAAAACACTTTGAAAAAGAAGCTTCACAATACTTTTCTACTTTTCTTTTCTAAAATTTGATTTTTTTTACATTTAATTTACGTTTGTTTCGGTTAATCTTATTTTTATATATAACATGTGTTCCTAGTAATTATAGAGTGATTTGATTTGTTTGTGACCCTTTTTGTGTTGATTTACATTGCTTGTTAGTGATTAAAATGATTTAAAATATGTAATCTTCGTCTCTGCCTAAAACTAGAGGGCGTGCGTCTGTACGATGAGACGCACGCCCCAGCATGTAGAGGCGCACACCTCTACCGCTACTCTTTTTTGAATTTATGACCGTTAGTGAAGCATGCGCCTGTTTATCAGCGGCGTGCACCCTTCATTTCAGAGACGCACGCCTATGTAACGCAGAGGCGCACGCCTCTGTGTTTCAGAACATTTGATTTATTTGCTTTTATTTATCTGCTTTTCTTTTTCTGTTTAAATCATATTTTCTGAATGGTTTAAATCTTGTGTTGTGTTATATCCTATGTTTCCAGCAATTTATGTTTAATTTAGTTATTTAATTACTTAAGTATTATCTTTTAAAGCATTTTGTTATTATTTGATTTATCTTTATTTTTATTGTTTATTTAATTATGTTGCAGTTTATTTTCTTATGGTTTAATTTCGTTTGTTTTATTTGATTAAAGGGTTGTAATCATTTCTCCTCCCCCATTTCTTTATTTATTTTGTTTTATTTTATTTTATTTTATTTATTACACAAAAAGGGTTGTAATCATTTCTCCTCCACCCTTTTCTTTGTATGGTTTATTTTATGTTGTTTATCTTTCCGTTATCGATGTTTTGAATGTTTGAACCCGATTAAGTTGCATGAAAATGGATTAATATCAAACTTGGACTAAATTGTACAATTTAGAAATTGTTCGGATCAAAACAATCATTCGCATGTAATTAAGGGATAATTAAGTAATTAAAAATAATAAAACATAAAACACAAACGGAGGCCGATCGCAAGATCGGGTGGGCCATTCAAAAGCCCATACCCAGTTTCCAGACCCAATCTCTGAGGACGGCTGCTGGGCTCCCTCCGTGGGATCCAGTTGCTGTAAAAGTGTTCCCGAATTTCACCCGGGTGGCGACTCCATTCTCCGACTTAAGCCTATCAAGGCCCAAGTTGTATTCCTAGTGGGCCCTGAGCCCGCACAGTGCCGTGGTCGCCGAACACTTGGGCGTGCACTGAACCCCGCCGCCTACAGCTTTCATTGGCAGTATAGATAGTCTCGAATTTGAGTCTCGGCCCCTTCCCTTTCCCCTATCAAAAAAAAAATATTTACAAACTTACACCGTGTGAATTTGTGACATATAACTTTAAATATTTTATATTTAATTAAAAAATAAAATAAATATTTTTATATTATAAAATTAAAATATATTCAAAATAAATAATAATTTTATTTTAATATCTACATAGTTAGATAGTATATATAATTACACTAAAAAGCCATCACTTACTCTCTCTAAAAATAAATTATTTTATCAATGAATGGTGGTTCAATTGTTATTTTTAACTACATCTTAAAAAATGAAATTCAAATTATATTATTATATAAATAAATTTAAAAATTAAAAATTTATTTATATTTATATAATCTATCAATGTTTTAAGATTTTTTGTAACAATCAATCACTTTAAAAAATCTCACACATTTAACTAGAGCAAGCACACAAAAAAGAGGAAAGCAACATGCACCTTCTTAATTTTAATTACGAATTTGGCTACTTGTGTGATCCTAGAATATGCTCACTACATTCTCACATCTTGGCACTCCCCGTGGAAAATATGGAACATGAAAATTGGAAAACGTTTCTTGGCCTCAAAAATGTCCCATGCAAGGCTTAAATACAATACATCTTCTATGCGCACAATAATAAACCAGCTTTTATAAATTTTCCCAGCACCCAAACAAAATGAGTCAATTAAATACAACTTGAATGGTTTTATTTTTCTTGTAGGCCAGACGGCAGTACTCAATGGACAAAAAATAACTCACTTAATACATCAATTATTATTGTTGTAGACCGTGGTACTATTTTAACATCTTAATTTATTAAAATTATCATTTATAAATATTTTTATCTAATTTAAGTATTTGATAGTTTCATTTCAACTTATAAAAATTATTTAAACACTTGAAATAATACAAAAAAATATACAAAATAACTTATTTTTAGTAATTTTTTAACAAATATTTTTAATAAGTTCAAGTATATAAATAATTACTATAAAATTAAAAAAATAAATTGGCAAAAAAATCAAAAATAAGAAATTATAGTTGCATAAAGCCAAAAATAATTATTACAAAAATTAACATCAATACAAGATTCAAGATTAATGAATTAAGTTATGAGGCTAAGATCTTGGTTGAAATTAAAGGTTTAATCTCTCATACTCCCTTAATCTCCCTTAAAAAGAATCACAATATAAAGGATTATGCTAATATATATATATTTATATTTGATATTTAAAAAATATCTACTAATTTATTAAAAAAATTAATACTAATAAAAACCAATTAAACTCATCCATGTCACTAAACTTCCTGAACCTAACCACACCACATAATTACTCAAACAAACCTACTTTACCCGTTTTTAACACCTACAATACAAAGATCTGTTTGGCAACCAGCAATATTTGCTCTCTCTCTCTCTCGCCGCTATATGCTATCCTGTGGCGACATCTTCAAAGTTCAAAGCCAACGCACACTTCGCTTCTTAGTTCTCTCCGCCTCCTCTCCCTCTTTTATACTTCCACATTTCCAATTCCTCCAAACACTGCCTAACCTTCCTCTTCCCTCCTCTCTCCCCACCGTACCATTAAAATTCTCCGGTAACAATGTCACAGTCTCTCCACTTCTCTCCCAACCTCACTTTCACTAAACAGCTCTTCCCTAAGCTCCCTCTCCCGTTCCCGACCGGTAATCACCGGTTTCCGGTAAATAATTTCAAATCAATCTCAATCAAAGCCGCCTCCACGTCATCATCGGATCCTAGCTCAACGACGTCGTCTCAGGTTGTGATTTCCGATAACGGAACAACAGGCGCCGTGTTGTTGCCGAAGTATAATAATGCTGATTTGAGCTCGATCGAAGTTGACGCCGTGACGGAGACGGAATTGAAAGAGAATGGATTCCGGAGTACGAGAAGGACGAAGCTCGTGTGCACGATAGGGCCGGCGACGTGTGGATTTGAGGAGATGGAAGCGTTGGCTGTGGGAGGAATGAATGTGGCGAGAATCAATATGTGTCATGGAACACGCGAGTGGCATAAGAGTGTAATAGAGCGTGTCAGGAGATTGAATGAAGAGAAAGGTTTTGCTGTTGCTATTATGATGGATACTGAAGGTAGTGAAATTCATATGGGTGATTTAGGTGGTGCTTCTTCTGCTAAAGCTGAGGTAAAAAAACAAACAAAGATTGTAGCTTTTTGATGCAATTGAATTTTATTTGGCTGATTATTGTGTTGGGAAATTTTATAGTTGGTAGAATTCAGTATAAAAAATAAGTGATTTTGAAAGAAATGTAATTCTCACTCATGAAAATATTCCAAACTAGCCCTATTTAGAGGAGTTTTTTAGAATTAAATTATTGACAGTCCATATGAATCTTCTGCTATTAATGTGCTATTGATGTCAAAATTAAACATTTAGAGGATTTATTTTTGAAAAGTTATTGCAACATAAATCCTTGCTTAACTTAAGCAGGTTCTTGTTGCTGATTTGGAGGTTGTTTTGGTGTAATAAGTTTCTTTACATGTGCAGGATGGTGAAATCTGGACTTTTAGTGTCCGACCTTATGACTCGCCTCCCCCAGAACGCACCATCAATGTGAATTATGATGGCTTTGCTGAGGGTAATTGCCTTACCATTGCCCCTTGGTTGACATTGTTTTCATGAAAATTGGTGTTTGTTCTGTTGTTGCTGTAAACAAGTTAAAGCTCAAGTAAATTACTTTAAGTCAGTTATTCATGTGATACAGATGTGAAAGTTGGGGATGAACTCCTTGTGGATGGTGGGATGGTGAGGTTTGATGTGATTGAGAAAATTGGTCCAGATGTCAAATGTAAATGTACTGATCCTGGATTGTTATTACCACGTGCTAATTTAACTTTCTGGAGGGATGGGAGTCTCGTTAGAGAACGTAATGCCATGCTCCCAACAATTTCCTCTAAGGTTTGTGCCTCTTCTCCCACTTCCCCTTTTCCTGCATTTTTTATATGGTAAAAATTAATATTTTATGTTTACCTTTGATTACACAATAGTGACTGTTCATGCTTCTTCAACCAAATAGAACAGCTTAACTGCAATAATCTTATAAGTTTAGATGCTACGGTTATAATTTATTGAGATGACTGTATAAAAGAATTAGGAGAATATATTAACCGCACATTAAGCAGAACTTGTATTATTCTTTTTTTTTTTTTAACTTCAAGTGCCATTCATGGGTCAGCTTGAATTTAATTCAACAGAGGATGGAATTTAGTCTCAACTTCTAGTTTATGCTGCATACATTTTACCGGAATTGTTTGCTGTGAAATTTTATAGATGCTTTCTCATCTTATGCTATTTTTTTTTATATTTCCAGGACTGGTTGGACATTGACTTTGGTATTGCAGAGGGTGTTGATTTTATTGCAATATCATTTGTCAAGTCTGCTGAAGTGATTAATCATCTGAAAAGCTACGTTGCTGCTAGGTCTCGTGATAGGTAAGCACATTTAATCAGTGTTCTGTATCCAATCTTGTGGTTGAATCTCCTTGTGAACCAGAGACTTGATTTGAATAAGACTGGTTTGTTGGTTACCAGTTGGTATATCATTAATTCTTATATTATTTAAGCATTTCATTATGTTAACATTTGTTTTGCACAGTGATCTTAGCTTTCCTTCATTTCTTTGTTGTATTGTTTGTGTGTCATTGCAAATGGTATACCATACTGATTGTTCTAAGCATTGATGGCTACGACTTAGAAATATTAACTTGAAAGTTGTACAACTTTGTATGTTTTATGAGTTTGCCTTCATATTGAAAGTTGTACAACTCTGTATGATGGCTATTGGTTGCCTTCATAATAAAAATGTTTAAAACTGGTTTCAATCTTCTGTACTGACACATTTCTATTTTCTGATACAGTGATATAGCTGTGATTGCAAAGATAGAGAGTATCGACTCGTTGAAGAACTTAGAAGAAATCATTCTGGCATCAGATGGAGCTATGGTAGCAAGAGGAGATCTGGGTGCCCAGATACCATTAGAACAGGTTCCATCAGCACAAAAAAATATTGTTCAGCTCTGCAGGCAGCTAAATAAGCCAGTGATTGTTGCTTCTCAGTTACTTGAATCCATGATTGAATACCCTACACCGACCAGAGCAGAAGTGGCTGATGTTTCTGAAGCTGTTAGGCAACGGGCTGATGCCTTGATGCTCTCTGGCGAGTCAGCCATGGGCCAATACCCAGAGAAGGCGTTGGCTGTTCTCAGAAGTGTAAGCGTGAGAATTGAGAAGTGGTGGAGAGAACAGAAGCGCCATGAAGCAATGGAACTCCCTGCAGTTGGAGCTTCATTTTCTGACTCTATTTCAGAAGAGATTTGCATCTCTGCAGCCAAGATGGGTAAGCTTTCTTTGGTTCATGTTACAGCAAATGCCTTGTGATTAATTCCTGAATTGAAGCTAGATATGCATTGTCTGGTTGGTCCCATTTTTGGATAATCTTTCCATACAAAATCAAACTACACTGTTCAGGTTTAGCTGGTTTACAGCTCAGTTTTTCCTTGCTTTATAACATTATAAAATATAAGAGAGTAATTTGGTCCAGTTTGGCATTTAATTTTGAAAGGATGGTCTGTGGTTTGATTTGGTGTTCACAGAAAGGAAACAATATTGAATTTTGTTTAGAGAAACACTGAATTGAACAGCCAAAAACTGTTTCATTCAATTAAGTTTGTAGGCAGTTTTACCCTTCAGCATTATTTTCATGAAGCTCCCAGCATTATTTTCATTCAATTAACTTATTCTGTGGTTATATTTCTAAGAGTATAGCCATTGAACTGAACATGGCCCCGTATTAGAGAGTAGAGAGATATAGTGCTTCAAATTTGTTTCTTTTAATGCAATATGCAATATTTTCCATTGGCTAGTGTAATGATTCTAGGAGTAGTCCCAAGCCCAAAAATTTGGGCACTTTAATTTGTGTGCCCATAGGTGTGTTATATTTCTTAAATTATCTGGTATGATTTTTGATTTTGCAGCGAACAATTTGGAGGTGGATGCACTTTTTGTCTATACAAAGGATGGTCACATGGCATCTCTGTTGTCTCGTTGCCGACCAGACTGCCCAATCTTTGCTTTTACAACCACAACATCTGTACGGAGACGCTTGAATCTACAGTGGGGCCTGATACCTTTCCGCTTGAGCTTTGCTGACGATATGGAAAGCAACCTTAACAAAACCTTCTCTTTGCTCAAGGCTAGGGGAATGATCAAATCGGGTGACCTTGTTATAGCTGTTTCAGACATGTTGCAGTCCATCCAAGTTATGAATGTTCCTTAGATTTCATTTTAGATTGCTGATGCCATTTCTTCTAGACTGTGTTATCTATTGTTTGCTATGTTCATCGTTGCTGGTTCTATGATTGGGTTTCTGCTGGAAAGGTTCTTACTGCTGCAGAGTAGAGGGAGACTCACCAGTGGTTCATCATATTGTCCCTTGGTTTTGTTCTTGTTAATCCAAGGAAAGCCACTTACTCTTGAGCGAAGAAGGGTGGATAGGATTACTCCACATCAGAAGCTTGATTTTTGGCAGGTAATCGCAATTTTACCCAGTGACCTTTTTTTTTTTTTTGTTTCTGAGAGTAAGAGATTGGATACCAATGAAAGAGCTGTAATTATGATTATACTGATATGTTATTTAGCAGTTCAACTTTGTATTTCAACAAATGCTTAGACCAAGAAATAATCAAAGACTGTTTGTTGATTATTTTAAGCTATCATGTCGTTCCGTATCATCCATATCCAAAACCAGGCATTTTGTACCTGTATCTATGTTTCGAAATCCTGCTTTGCACTTATGTCTATGGTTAGGATTAGATCTTAATAATGCAAGCTGTTTTTTTTTTTCTCTCCCCCGTATGGTTCTACTTGGCAACTCGTCAGAGCAAGCCACTTGCGTTATTGAGAGGATGACTGTATTGTGAGTGTACGGTGGCTTTCAATGACTGATGGTGCATATTAGAAGTTGCGCTGAACTTTTTTTTTTTTTTTTTAAATTGAAAACGGAGACAGATTCTCCAAGCTACAGAGACACCAGACGGGGAAACAAACTCCCCTTGCATCCTGGGACATCAAACTAACAAGGTCAGGGGGTGCTTGCTCCAAGTAGTGGACACCAATAGAAAAGTTCACTGCATAAGATGCCAGCCAGTCTGCCACCATGTTTGCCTCCCTGTAAATGTGCACCACTGTCACCTGCCATTCACCAGCCATGAGATTTCTGATCGCATCCACTAGAGGAGAATGAGCATTGTGAGAGAGAGCTCCACACACGATCAACTGGACTGTGAAGAGGCTGTCACATTCTACTAAGAGCTTCTTAATTCCTAGACTCTATGCCAAGCTTAATCCATTATATACTCCCCATAATGCTGCTCTAGAAATTGAGCAGGTCCCTATATTTGCAACAACTCCACGAATCCACCGGCCAGTCATTTCGTATAGCACCACCTGCAGTAGGATGTGATGTGGTTTTTGCTTATTATACTCGGATCCCTGACACGTTTCCCTTGAGGATTATTACCCCACCTGTTACAGCTTAGTCCAAAAAGCTTGGGCCATGACCATATGATAAGAAAGGATACAAGTTCCTTGACTTTATTAGGCCTCATAAGAAAGGGTAGTTTTGGGTCGAGTGAGCCCCTATCTTTGGGCATGACGGGGAGCAGAATAACAGGAAGGCCTCACCAATAAGTGCATGATACAAGGAACAAGAGAACAGAGATTTGGAAGGGGAAGAAGATAATGCAAAGAGTTCTAAACAGTGTTGCAGTTTGAAATTCCAATATCCTGGGGTCTAGAGGTTCAATTACTGCACCAAAAAAGTAATGCATTAAGATTACTACATGTATTGTTTATCATTGTTAGTGTCAGGTTTCAACTAAAAAAATTGGCTGGGGAGGAATAAATGTTCGATAACAGTAAACTAACCTAATGATCTGACTTTATCTTGTCAAAATATAATATTACTGTCCTGTTGATGCATGTAGTAAAGGCTCAATTGCTCCAAAACGAAACCACCCCAGGTGTAGCTGGGTGGTTAGAGCCTTGGCCCCGGGGAGTTGGAGGTCCCATATTCGTTTTTTTTTTTTTTTTGGCCAATGTCTCATGTTCAAGTTGGGATATACCTGCACTTAAGGATTCCATCAATTTAAGTGTTGCAGTCTATCTATGATAATATGTACATAGATCCCTCTCTGATGCTAACAAACTAATTAACTGATTACTAACAAATAACAGTCCTGTATGCGAAAACATGCAAAAAAAACAAAAAAATTTGTAAAACAGCTGAAATTTTGCGTAATCCATGGAAATGATATGTTAGAATCAAATGCAGACATGAAAGATATGCATTAAGAGATCAATTTAGTGTCCTTTTGACCTTTTCTATTTTTCTTAGTGGGTAGTAAAAATAAAAAATAAAAAAAGTTCACAATCAAATCTTGAAATTTTCACCCTTCTCTTTTTCAAAAATAAGAAAAATGATGGGAGTAACTTGCAATGACTTTAACAATATAAAGGCATCACTTTTCAAGTATTCTCTCTACACAGAGAGAGACAGACATGGGATGGGTTAAATTATCCTAACGACATTTCCCTCATTTATTAAAAAAATATATATATATATAATTCAAAATGGGTCCTCTTTTAATGCTCCATTATGTCAATCCAAAGAAGAAAAAGTTAATAAGGGGACATGAAAGACAGCATAACACCTTCTTCTCAACTCAAATAACAGTGCCCTATTAGATAGCATTGTGTTTGCTGTTTGGTATCATGGATTTTACTAGACATTGAATTCCAATGTTGATGATATTTCAATTGGTACTAGTGATGGGGAATGGGGATGTTTTATAATAGAATTATATTGTTGTAATTCTCTGTTTAACTGTTATTTTACCAGTTTGAAATATGTATTTTTTTTTTTGAAACAAAGAAGTACCACCAGTTTGAAATATGTATATTATTGATTACATGTATTAATTTTAAGTTTTGATTATTAAATAATTAAAACCTGTGAGACAATTCATATAAAAAATTATGAGAAAATGTCATTTACATCATTTCTATAATATATTTTGCAGAAATTTACATTATGTATCTCTTATTTTAATAAGAAACTTATGATAAATAAGTGTAGTGTATTATTTGTTAGGATAAAGAATACATAACTATATTTTTATTAGAATCACATGAAGAAAGGTATAAAAGAAAATTTTCTTAGCTTTCCTTTATTTCTATACTTTACTTCACATCAGATATTGATCTCTGTACTGCATGATAAGGAAAAATAAATAAGGTAAGATTATGATAGTTTGTAATTTGGTGGGTCAATTCTATATAGCATCATATATGGGTCCAATGTATAGACCCCAAGTGGCCCAATATATCATCAATTTGGACTCCTTCAACTCACACAATTAAAATAGGTATCATGAAACAGTTGAACTTGGGCAATTATTAGTAAATTTTTTTTACGTATAAATTCAGTGACCTAAACCTCATTGATAATAAGGAAACAAATAAAGAGAACAATATAAGATTAATGATTATTTTTATTTTTATTTTGTGGCTTGGTAGTCTCGAAAACGACCTGGTGGTACAACTACAACTATTACAACTATCATCAACTATAACTATCAATTACAACTATTACAAATAAATAAATATATATATATATATATATATAGGGGAGAGACAAGCACATAAAGTGCTTGACTTGTATCCACAAAGATTTTAGTCCCAGAACTTCCGTCTAGTCTAAGCCTCATAGGCAATTTTTAATTTGTACCAGGCTATTAAAAGAGAAGAAATTCCAAAAAACCCACACAAGAATCCAACCACAATAGTTACTAAAGAAGTGGTTTTTGGTGTTCAAGGGACAAAGACATACCCATCATTTCATATTTAGCTTTCCTTATCAAACAGCTTTATGTCCTCATCAGTCATCATCTCTATTATAAATACATTTACTAAATTACTAGAAAAAGCACTTATATTAAAAAACACTAAATTATTGAGGCACCAACTTTGTTATGATTGATACAAACAAATGGGTATTATCTTTATTCAACAAGAAAAAAAAATTCACAATGCAGCTACCAGCTCCTTACCATGGACGGCAAATCTAAGGCCTGGATTTGGATTTTGCATCAAAGTCTGCATTACATGAAAAAATAAAAAGACATCAAAGTACAAAACAAGTGATCATATATGTTTTTAATTCTAAGGAGTTTGAGTTTCAAACCATATTTTGGTGGTGATACATAAAAATCTGAAGGATAGCAAATAAATTTAATTTGTTGGTATTGAAATTATTTTTTAAATTGTAATGTTTTAAGTTTAAATTCTCAAAATAAATTTATCTAATCTGTTAAAAATGTAAAAATATGATTTATGTAAGCATTTTTAAATTGCAATATATGCAAATCTAGTTATGCAATAAAACATATAATAGGGAGATATGAAAAAGAACAAAAAAAAAAAAAAAAAACAAAGCTCATTAATAAAATGGAAATGATTGTGTATACTATTACGTTGAGATAGAAGGGGCTTCATTATATGCCTAATGCATGAATATATTTTTGCTCTATTACTCTTCAATTTATTTACTGAAAGCAAAGCAATTCATATTGTCTCTACCACAATTTTAAGATTTCAAAATAATTGAAATCATGCCAAGATCCATTACTACCAAAACCATTTATATTTTGAAAAAAAAAATATTATACATATGTTGTCAAGCAATAAAAGGATTTGAGATTTTATTATAAAAAATATTGAAGTTATGTGAAGTTTAGTGTATGATGATGTGTGGAAACTTGATCAACTAAAGTAGAATTTCATTCACTCAAACACAACTGCATACGTTACTATTAATTTAAGCATATAAATAAACAACAGCAACAATTAAAAATTTACATTAAATAAAGGGATTAAAAAGATTATCTTTGAGAGCTTATCGATGTGCTAAAGAATATAGGCAGGCATTAACAAGGCAAAGCAAAGCATATCTCTATAAGAAAACATAAACAAAACCTATGGGGATTAAGAATCAACATTGTTAATTGAATGTGTGCATATATATATATTTCTTGAATGTGGGTCCTTATCTCTTGGGATATCATATTAGGGCACAAAAATATTACATGGTTTATGATGAATTATTTTTGTTCTTTTTAAGGTAAGAAAGAGATAGATTTTTTACTAGATTTATGTGTAAAATTTAAGGGTTTGGTAGGCCAACATATGGGGTCATTTTGGAAGAAATTCAGGCAGTGACAATGTTTATGACGTTTGTCCATTTTTGGGCTCTAGTGGTTACCCTTGTTTATGCATACCTTTAATTTTTAACTATAGAGTAGCTTATTAAGTTAATTAGCTAGGGCGGTCACCTAAGTTTTGGCCCTTTTTGCCTTTTGATATGTTTATATGTTTGCAAGATTAAACCCTTGTGCATTTTCATATTATATGTTATTACTTATCACTCACAAATTGCACTCATTTGTTATTTTAATTAGTTATAGATTCAAATTATATTAAATGTTGTATTTATTTGTTAGTTTCTTTTCATTTAAATGAAATCTAGTTACCATGTTAAACAAAAACCATAATAAGAGGCTAGATTTGGGGTTAGATTTAGGATATTTCCCATTATTATAACATAGAGTAACATAATCTTTTTTTTTTCTTTTTCTAATTGGTAAACCATACAATGATGTTGAATCTTTGAACAAATAGGCTAGTATATATGGTTAGTCACCCACTTCATAAGATGAAGAATATAGTTTAGGATTATATATCTCACATTTCTTAATGTTTCAATATATATATATATATATATATATATAAATATATATATATAAAAGACTATCATATGTGGTGAGGTTAGGTCCAAACCATGTAACTTTTTTATGAATCAATGATTGTTTTGTTTAACTCCCTCTATAATATAAATGAGATTTCAAGATTTGGAATCATCAAAGTAAAACATAGTAAAATTTATATGCTAGATATACAGACATTAATTATATATTTTGTATTTGATACTTACATATTTTGAATAATGATGTCCCAAGTTTGGCCCCATATGTATAAATACATGCTCATTAACGTTCATGAATTCTTCCTATCAAAAAAAAAAAAAAAGGTTCATGAATTCTTTAGTCAAGATATTTATTGTCAATTTTTCTCGTCCTCTTAGCTATGGAAAAAGATTGAAAACAAAAGAAAATGATGTCCAAAAAATTTTCTGCCACATGAAATTTTACCTTAGATTTTAAAGAATCATTCCCTATGTCTTTGATCAAGACCAATCCTCCAAAACGTAATTTCTAATAATCAACAACACTTAGGAGACTAGTTACCCATCAAAGGACAAAAACAAAATGATTCAATTTTTTTAATTATTACTCACCCCAATAATTCTAAATTACTGTTACTCCTGGTTGCATCTCACAAAAACACATATATGTAATACACAACATAACCATCACGATTTGGTTTAAATAAGTTAAATTTAACATATAGATATTGACTTAAACTTTTCTACATTAACTTTCATTCATCAAATTATATTCATTTCTTCAATTTTATCAATCAAAAGCCGACTATTTATTATATGTTGAGATTAAAAGAATTCACAAAAAAATTTCTCGATCTTATGATCCAATGACAGGGATTCAAACTAAACTAATTTGACAAACATATTAACTAATTTTGTGTTTGATTTTTCTTTAGAGCATTAATGGAATTATATATATTATGACGAGTTACCAAACTATATAGATGAATTAAGATGATTCACCTACATATATAATCAAATGGGTTAATATGCAAACATTGATGTTATCCAAAATGGTGACAAAGCATTTGAAGGAGTGTGATACCAGGTTTTCCAAGAAATTGCAAGTAGTGTAGTAGCTCTAGTGAGTGGGGCAAATATATATATATGAAAAGCAAAGTAATATTGAATGGGGGTGTGCACATGGTTTAGAGTCCCCTTCTTTCCCCATCCACCTGGAAATAACATAAAGGGTTGAAGGACCACTCCATCAACAAACATTTATAGGCCTTCCTCATCTCTTCAAATTCTGATGAACTTGATGGAAAATGACACTCCCAAACTTTACTAACATACCCCACTTCTTGCTTCTTTTTCTGGGTAAATTCCTTTATGCCTTACCAAAAGCTAGCTTCTTCTGTTTATCTTTTCTTTTCTTTTAATTTTTATCTTTCTTTATGTAAATAAGACTCAATTCTACCTTGCTTCACACATTTACCATAAAAAACATGCATGCTTTTGGATTAACTACATAGGCATTTAACTAAATTGCCTGAAAAATGTAAGGCATGCGAGCTAGCTACCAAGTACAATTGTGATAATGGGATTTATGAATAGTCATGATTAATTAGATTGGTCATGAGTAGAGGTGGCAAAATGGGTCATTACCCATTTACCCACTCATATCCAC
>CATIWO010026649.1:0-11315 GCA_949673435.1 Macaranga tanarius | reverse complement strand
GGAACTTGAAAAGGTTCAAATTGAAAGAGGCAGAAGTATGTATACCACAAAAACAGGGGTAACATCATCAGTAGCAGCAGAAACATAATCTTCTATATCAACTAATTTTTGCGAATTATATGATAAACCTGCATTGCCAATACCAAGTAAAACCACCTTCAGTAACTCCCTGCAGTAACAATTAATTAGATTTAGACTCATTAAGAGAAACCATGAAACTCACCAATCACGCGAGCATTGTCAGGCAAATGGCGAGTGACAGGTCCATCAAGAACGCGCATAAGAACATCCCCTGTATCTTTGGCACGAATGCAAGACTTCTCGAATAATTCCACTACATAAATTTGAGGGGAAAACATATTATTACATTTAGACAACACTTAAAAAGATGAAGGTAAAATAGAACTACTTACATATGACACCACAAAAACGCTTGCATGATCGAGGGATGCGAATCTGAGTTTTGACTTCGAAAAGAAGACCTGAATCAGTCTTCACATATACAGCTCCAATCATACCATATTTGTTAAGTCGGCTATCTAAAATACCTTTGAGAGCCTCGAAGACAATGTCAGGACGGTAATCATTAGGATTCTTCCCTTGTTTCAGTAAAAAATCACTGTCTTCTTCTGAATTCAATATCTTCTGCTTCTTCCGAACGTAGCCCTTTTTCAAAGAGGCGTTTTCCACTATAAATATGGAGCCCGGCCCCTCCTTCGGCAGCAAGACTGCGGCTTTTTAGTGCATGGAGCCTCTCTTCCTTCTCTTTCAATCCGCTTCGGCATCTTCTTTTAGGATGCCTGAAAATTTTTACTAGCAACACTTATTTTACGCAAACCCTTAATAGTTAATAGTGTGCTGTTTGTAATCCCCTGATTGAGGGGTAATTTTCACACATCGGGACCCAGATTTTACTCTAGGTACCACTATAGTACCTAACTTTCAAATCGTAACAGTAAACTCCCCAACCTTTTGTTACATTTTCAATACAGTACCCACACCCAATTTCTGACCGGCGAGGATGACGTGGAGTTGGCATGGTCGCTGACGTGGTTGTGAAAGTGCCACGTGGCGCCACATCATATGCCACGTCATTTTTTTTTTTTGAAAATTTTTTTCCCTTTTTTGGCGGGTAATTTTCACTCACGGTACCCAGATTTTTTCTTTAGATACCACTATAGTACCCAACTTTCAAAATCGTAACAGTAAATTCTCCAACCTTTAGTTTAAGTCCCAATAAAATACCCAAACTCATTTTCCGACCGGCGTAGATGATGTGGTGGCTGATGTAGGTCAAAAAGTGTCACGTAGCGCCACATCATATGCCACATCATTTTAAAAAATTTTAAAATATAAATAAAGTTAATTAATTAAATATTTATAATAAAATAAAATTATAAATTAATAGAGTAATTTTGATAAAATAGGAACTCGTCTTTTATATATCAATAACTACACAAATTTATATTTTAGTAATGTAAATTTTAAATACTCAAGGTATACAAATAAAATAAACATTTAAATATCAAACTATCATAACATACACAATATGGAATTAGAATTTAAAAATTTTCATAATTTTTTAATTTTACAATTTTATTATAAATAAAATTGAAACAAAAAATTATTGAGAAAGTGAAGATTTTTTAATTATTCAAAAAAAATAATTATAGTTTTTAGGTTTACATAACATTTAAGTATATTTTATAAAGAAAAATGCAATAACAAAATTAAATGTAAAAAATCCAAAAAAATTGGGGATAAAAAATGCTAGATAGCAAAGTAGCAAACCTTGCGTCCTTAAACAGTTCTAAAGATCTGCTTCCCTCATTGAAGAGGAATCTCATCATTATTAATTTATAAAATTAATTTTCATATAATTTTAAAAAAAATTATTTTTTTTATCATACAGCTTATCAACATTTTAATTGTTGGACCCCATACTCATAAAAAAAAGAGTTAAATATAAACACTTTTAGAGATTTGGCATATTATATTAATATCCCTAATATTTTTAAATTATACATTTTTGACCCACATCAGCCATCGCGTAAGTGCCACATTATATACGCTAGTCGGAAAATGAGTTTGGGTATTTTATTGGGATTTAAACTAAAGGTTGTGGAGTTTACTGTAACGATTTTGAAAGTTGGGTACTATAGTGGTATCTAAAGCAAAAATCTAGGTACCGTGAGTGAAAATTACTCGTAAAAAAGGAATTTTTTTTTTCAAAAAAAAAAAATATATATATATAGTGACATATGATGTGGCACTACGTGGCACTTTCACAACCACGTCAGTGACCATGTCAGCTCCACATCATCATCGTCACCAGAAATTGAGTGTGGGTACTGTATTGGATTTGTAACAAAAGATTGGAGAGTTTACTGTTACAATTTGAAAATTAGATATTATAACGGTATCTAGAGCAAAAGCTGGATACCGTGTGTGAAAATTACCAGCAATGGCTAGTATACTATATCATCGTACCCTTAACACTACTTTCCACCTCTCCAAATAATTTGGAAATTTCCTTCCATTTGTGTCCCAAAACAATCCAGCTTATTACCAAATATGAAGTCTGTCGGTGCTACAATTCTAGAAAATTGCGAGGATCTTTAGGTAATTTCATGTCAGAAGACCACGTGAATCTACCGGTCAGCAAAATGTGATCACGAACTCAAATAGCGAACAATCAGCCAAGAAAAGCTTAAACTCGCAAACAAAAAGACCTTACGTCACCACATACGTAACACTTTTTATCCCGCGTGGCATCACCATAGACTCGTAAAACTTGTCAACCAAGTCAGTGGACCCCATTATTCGGCTGGACCCACTTCTCCCTCCTCTATATATGCCAACGCCTCCTCCTTTTACTCATTTCTCAATAATAACTCTCTTCCACGAATCTCTCTGTTTATTTCATAGAAATGTGTCCGTCCGGGAGAAGCTTAGCTTCCAACGCCAAAACGGCGGCGTTTCCAGGTGCAGTTCCAGATTTCAGGACAGCATTTGATGTTCTGGACGCAGACCACGACGGCAAGATCAGCAGAGAAGATCTTAAAATGTTTTACTCAGGTTTATCAAACGGTGTCGTTGACGAAGATGATGATGCTATAGGTACGATGATGTCTGTAGCCGACTTCAACAAGGATGGCTTCGTGGAGTACGATGAATTCGAGCGTGTTTTGGAAGGTAATGTTAGAAGGAAGAACAAGACAAGGAGCTGTTGTAACGGAGTAATGGAAGATGTTTTTAAGGTAATGGATAAAGATGGAGATGGGAAATTAAGTCATGATGATTTGAAGAGTTACATGCAATTAGCTGGATTTGATGCTAATGACGATGATATTAAGGCTATGATTAAATTAGGCTGCGGCGGTGCTGATGATAAAGATTGTGTATCTTTTGATGATTTGATTAAGATTTTGTGTCTTGATTTTTAATTTTATGCTAACTGGACCATACTTAATTTTATTGGTCCTTTCTGTAATCTTAATAATCGTTCCTATTATTATTAATATTAATTTTTTGGTCCTTTTTGTAATCTTAATAATCGTTCCTCTTGTGCTTAAATATTATAAGTTTATAGCTCTCTTTTTCTTCTGTTGGCTGTATTCTTAGCTGAATAATGGACGGACGTTATTAATTGAAATGGGCAGTATTATGTTTTTTGATTCGGGAAATTGTAACGTTGTAAATAAAAGCTTAGATTCTTTTATGTAACGACAACTCAAAACGAGTGTCTGTTTCTGTGATTTTTTTTTTTGTGCTCCGTGCAATTTGTCTGTTGCGTTGGCCCAACAATATTCGATTAGATTTATTTGTGGTGCGTAGTTAATCTGATAGAAGCTTTTATAAAATAGTGTTGCTGTAGACACTCCCATTTGCTTGAGAATCTTCTTAACAAGGAAAGAGACTGAACTTTTTTAGAGGCAATTTTTATAGGAATGACTAACCATTGACAATTACAGCAATCTAACCTTTAAAAATAGTATAGGAAGGGCGTTGCAACTAAAGTGTAATAGAGAGCGAAACAAATTAGTGTTCCTATGGAGGTAACTGCTTTTACATAAGAGAGGCCATACAAAATTACAAATACAATGCTCAAGTGTTTAACTGCTCAACTCCTTTTATAAATTCTAAATAACCTGATGCGATCATTTCTAGGACAGAGGTCTAACTAATGCCATTTTGCAACTTCTTAGTTATTAGTTACAAATGCTTACACCAAATCTATTTTCCCCTGCTCCAAAGGCTTCTTTATGAACTTGTAACATACAAATGTAAGTAAATCTCGCTCCATCTCTGTGATCTCCATGCTGCCACAATGCACATATAAGTTAGCAAAAAGATAAAAACTCTGTTTTTCATCTCTGGCACATAAGGTAAATTGAGAAAATAAAAGACTGGCTGATATATAATGGCACCCAATTAGAGATTTACCTGTACTCAGGTTCAAAGTCCATTCCAGAGAGATACTGCTTGGCTTTGCAAATAACAAATGTGTCTAGCCGTGGTTCTGGCACTGTGGAACATACGAGAAACTATGAACATATAGTTTTTCCGGCGAAAATAATAGAGCATGGTGTTTATATCTTTCATGGCAATTCATGTATGAAGAATAAACCAAGGGGAAAAGAAAAGGAGCCATTTCTTGAAGAATACCGTTATCAAGCTAGGATAACTTTGCAATATTGTAAAAATAGCATATCAGCAAAATCAATAAAGCAAAATGAACGAATGCAACTTCAAAAGTGCTTATGATAATGCGTCACAATAAATACAGTTGCAAACTATTCCATAAACAAGATGGTAAAAGCCATATAATCCAAGGACCAAAGTGAAATTTTATTCAAAAGATATCAGACAACACAAAATAATTTTGATGCAACTTAGCAATTACAAGAGTAAAATGACATAGAAATGCTTTTAACATGGAAACAGAATACAGAATACTCCCTAGAACGGTTTTCCATGATGGTTGACAGGTTGAGCAAATTAAGATCCCACATCAGATATAGCTTTAGTGATGACAACTTAAAGAACAAGGAGAACTAAGTTGATTAGCAATTCCAATGAAAAAACCACAACTGCAAGGCGCTGCAGCTAGTAAAATTTCCTCAAATTCACATAACAAGCTCAGTTCAAGAGTTCACTCTGGCTAGATTGGAATCATCAACATAGGGATAGGCTCATGAGAAAATTATTAGGTGAATCCAATAATACAAATGCGGGATATGCTTCAAATGTTCCCATCTCGTCAAAACAAGAAAGTTGCAAATGAAATAAGTTCGACTAGAAAGAAATTCTCTCAACTATGATGAAGAAGATAAATGTTCCTCACTATATCCAATTGCAGATCATAATCAAATCAAATGAAAGCCAAAAAAGCACAATATTCTCTCCAAAGTATTGAAAATGCACGATGAAACACAGAAAGAGTTCCTGCCCATAATCCTAAACAACAACCATAGTCTAAAACTTGATTGTCTTAGATAAAGAATATTGGATGTGGCACATCTCAGGAACATCATTGTAAATGGAATGGTGAGGTACTCTTATTTCTAGGATTTGTTTAGCAAGTTCATTTCAACAATGATGCAGACTGGATCATCCTCACACATCAATGTCATTTATTTCAACTGTCAATTCTACATATGCATTAGAGGATATTCTACTTCCCTCACCATGCTAAAAGCGGAACAAGTTTCAGCATTAGATTCGCTCGATAGGGCAATATCAGCATTAGATTCATCATACAACTAGCATAGGAAAGAAAGGAAAAAGATGTCTACGTGTCTTTAAATATACTATGCAGAATGCATAACTAGATCTTGGAATGACAAAAATAAAAAGATGTCACCTCTGGAATCAATACTTCACACACAAGTCTTTAATAACTGTAGAACTAGATCTATCCTGAATTTGCCCTGAAATCATCTAAACAAGTTTACAAAAGATCCAACATATTTCTGTTCGATATACAACTGACTTCACATTATAAATACAAAAAATTCAGAGTGTTGCAACCCATACACTCATTAATAAGTGTCCAAGCAACAGTAAAGTTTGAAAACATACCCATGTCATTCTCTTCACTTGTTATAGATTGTTTAAGTATGGACTGGTAATTATCAGGCAATTTTGATAGAACAGTTTCATCAAGATGGTTTCTGAGATCAATCTCACACCTATAATCATTTGATAAAATGTCACAATCAGTAAACTTAAATAATTTTCTCACAAGCACATTCCATTAGAACGAATAGCTACAAAAAATAACATAACACCTCCACCTTTCTGCAAACATTTGCTCTTGCTTGGAAAGCCGGTTTCTATAGTCATCATTTGTTTGAACATGGAACAAGTATTCCTCAATCTGCAATAAAACTTGCTTGATAAAAAGAATAGCTAAATTCTAATTTTTTATTTTTATTTTTAATAAAAATCACAGTTATAATTTTTTTCAGAAATTGTAAACACACCTTCTGGAGGCGAATACGGAGATAAGATCTCAACAAAAACTGAGCCCTATCAAGGTCCATCTGGTAAAGTGATACAGTTAGGGGATCTACACCGTCCGTTTCAAATATCTCCACATTCTCTTCCTGTTAAAAAATAAATAAATATCACCAAATTTTTCATGTAATTTTACTAAAAATAAGTTACCATATAACTCCAATTGAGCTTCATGCATTCATATTCTAAAATCAATCATAATTTACAAATTACGAATCCAAACTGGACATAATTCTATTCTAGGTTCAATCAAATACCTAATTTAAATAACAATAATAGAATTTAGCATATAATTAAGCTTGGCTGTGGCTGTAAGTGAAATTGCTCAAAATTAATAGAGCTAGAGATTAAAGACACAATCGATACCGCCAACTCGATCTGCTCTTTGATTCTCTGAACCAAAGAAGCTTCATACTGAAGAATCTCAGGTGCAGCTTTCTCATTTCGCCAAGCTCGTTTCAACAGCTCAACATCAGTGGTAGAAATCAACGTCTGGTAATCATCCATCATCATCGCACTCGTAGACTCCTCTCCAGATCCAGTATTAGCCATCTGATCTGATTACTATGCTCTCACAATCTCAAGCTTCCTGATTTCTTTCTTTTTGCCTCTGCATAAAATTTGAGAGGGAAAATGGTGAAGATTAGAAATAGAAACGGGCGGCAAAACACTCTTCCGTAGAGGAGACAGATCACGAGTTTGTGCGTGAATCTAGCACCATTGGATTATGGGGTCCACTGAAAAATGGACGGTATTGATGATGGGGCTCGATTCATGCACAAACTAGAGATATGTGTCCTCATGTTTGGGTTAGATTTGGCGAAGCAAGCAGATTTGGTTATGCCTTTTATAGGCAAAGGCAAAGGGATATAAATGGGCTTAGTTTACGAGATGATAAATAAGAATCCAATACCAATTTAGTGGACTGGATCCATGGACAGTAACCAAACGTATCATCCCACTTGACCTAAGTATTCCGTTCAAATTCGAATCACGTAATTACGTTAAAAAGTTGTGGGAAGATTTTGGTCACTTTTATAATTTTACTTAGATTTAATTAAATTAATTATAATATAATGAGCTTTAAAATATCAGTGATTCACACAAAAAAAAATTATCCTGAAAATATTATATTAAAAAGGATGAATATTTATATTATATATATTATACACTCCACCATTAGAGGTAAACGGTACAAAAAAAACACCTGAAATTATTTTAAAAAGTTTAATTATACACTTGAATTTTATTTTGGTACAATTAAATACTAATTTTTTAAAAAAGTAAAACAAACAAAATTCTTATAAATTTTCACCGTTTTGGTGGTTATGCCATGATCAAACTGAATTAGTTATAAATACTTATGGTTTAGGAGAAAAAAATATTTATTAACTCTAAAGTTCACTAAAAATAAATTTCGATAGTAAAATAATGCCTAAAATTCAACAATATATAACTCGATCTTTTTTAATTTAAATGCCAAATCTTTTTTTACGTGCATCTGTAAATTAAAAAAAAAATTAAGATATAATTCCTTATAAGTTTTTTTTTTGAAATGAAAATTTCATTAATGCATCAAATCCAAACTAAGAACATCAGAAAGAAACATAGGGTAACTATAAAACCAAACAGTGGCATCTGGCATAGAATCAGCTGCTCTAGCAAGGCAGTGAGCATAATGATTCGTAGACCTCCTCACCCAAGACAAATTAACATTGTCCATAGAAGAAATCAAGTGCAGGCAATCTTCAATGACAGCCCCAAATTCAGAGTCATCTTTGACATACTGATGTAAAGCCTGGAAAATAAGCAGCGCGTCCATCTCCACAATAACCGGCTGCCAACCAACCTTTTTAACCCAGCTTAAAGCTTCCCTAATCCCAACAACTTCAGCCGTTTTCCCATCTAAGCAACCAAGAAAGCTCAACGCCTTAGCAGCTATGAAAGACCCTGTATCATCACGAACGACAATGCCAATGCCAACCTTCCGAGACTGCTGAAATAGGCCAACGTCCACATTTATTTTAAGAATACCCAAGGCAGGTAAAGTCCAACAGACAGAACCTTGAGGAAGGACAGCAGTAGACACTCTAGCATTGGCAAAATCCTGTCTTCTTTAAGCCTCTTTCCAATTGAAAAGAAACGAACCTACAAAATTACCAAGCTGAGTAGGAGAGCGCCACTTAGAATTCTAAACTATATCATTTCGGGTTCTCTAAATTGCCCAGATGATCATAATACATAAAGCACCTTCCTCATGAGTAACAGTATCCAACATCCGACATAGTCAATCATAGAAACAGTCCTCAATAGCCACAGGGACATTAATTATTACAAGAGACCAACAAGAAGCAGCAAAAAGGGCATTTGACCAGAACATGTAAGCAAGTTTCATCAGCTATATGACAAAAAGGACACAAAGAATCAATATTAATATTCCTCACCCGCAACATGACAATAGTAGGAAGACAGCCTGTTAGAGCTCGCCATACTGTATTTTTAGCTTTAGAAGGGGCTTTGAGATTCTAAAATTTCTTCCAAAATGAACAATGGCCAAAAGTTATACTCTCTTCCGAAGCAGCATGGAGAGTGTTATAGCAACTTCTGACAAAAAACATCCATTTCAAATCATGCCTCCAAATCCACTTATCCTGAATAGATCGAGTACCAAGAGCAATTTGGAGAATCAAATTCTAATCTCTTAAATTGAACACATCCCTTATAACATCAATATCCCACTCTCTACATCCTTTTTGCAGAAGTTGATTCACAGTAATATTTACTAAACCTGCAGGAGCTTCCGATGATATGTAAGGTTACTCATCAAGTAACCAGGGATCACGAAAAATAGAGATAGAAGATCCATTCCCTACCCGAAATCGACTTCCCTCTTTTACAGTCGATTGAGCTGCAAAGATACTACGCCATATGTAACTCAGATTAGACCCAAGGAAAGCTTCCAGAAAACTAGTATTGGGGAAATACCGAGCTTTAAAAAGCCTTGTCATAAGAGATTTAGAATCATTAAGCAGCTTCCAACCCTGCTTACTCAGAAAAGCTATATTGACATATCGAATACATTTGAAACCAATTCCACCCATACTCTTAGAACTACACATGTTCTGCCAGCTCTTCCATTTAATACCTTTAGAGTTGCATTGTTCACCCCACCAATAAGAATTAAGTATTCTCTGTAACTCGGCACAGAGATCTAAAGGTAGAAGAAACACTGACATAGCATAGTTAGGAACCACTTGAGCCACAGTTTTTAATAAAATTTCCTTGCCCGCTTAAGAAATGAACTTTAGAGTTGCGTTGTTCACCCCACCAATAAGAATTAAGCATTCTCTGCAACTCGGCACAAAGATCTAAAGGTAGAAGAAACATTGACATAGCATAGTTAGGAACCACTTGAGTCACAGTTTTTAATAAAATTTCCTTGCCCGCTTAAGAAATGAACTTTTCCTCTTCCAACCATTAATACGTGACCAGACCTTCTCCTTGATAAAAGAAAATATGTCTCGTTTGTTTTTACTAATGAGGGAAGGTAACTTAAGATATTTCTCATTACCACTAGCACTTTTGATACCCAACTGGGTCTGCAAATAAGATCTCGTGACAGCTCTGACATTAGAACTAAAAAATAAAGATGACTTCTGGAAGTTAATAGATTGCCTTGAAGCATATTCATATGTTTTAAGAACTTCAGAAATAGTTGAACATTCTGCCATATTTGCCTTAAAAAAGAACAAGTTATCGTCGGTAAAAAATAGATGAGATATGGGGCTTTTTACCATTTTGTGGTAAAACTCTAAACATATTCCCATTTTATGGTAGTTTTTAAACTTATTCCCAATTTATGGTACTTTTACTGTG
Source organism: Macaranga tanarius (assembly GCA_949673435.1). Taxonomy (NCBI): domain Eukaryota; kingdom Viridiplantae; phylum Streptophyta; class Magnoliopsida; order Malpighiales; family Euphorbiaceae; genus Macaranga; species Macaranga tanarius. Next base: position 917 of record CATIWO010026649.1, on the reverse strand, counting down.
CTATGTTTATTTTTTTTTATCACAGTCCGCCAGTCAGACTGGCGGACTGAAAGTCCACATAGTCAGTCCGCCACTCTGACTGGCGGACTGCAAAGAAATTATTAAAAAAAAAAATTCACAGACAGTCCGCCACTTGAAGTGGCGGACTGTCTGCAATTTAAAAAAATTATTTTTTTTTTCAAAAAAACAGGCAGTCCGCCACTTGAAGTGGCGGACCGCCTGTAACTATGAAATTTAAAAAAAAATTTCAGCCAGTCCGCCACTTGGCTGTCATATAAATAAAAAAAAAATAGTTTTAGTGGCAACGTGCATGGCCATGCACGTTGCCACACTTTTTTTTTATTTTTTTTATTTTTTGGCTTACATATTACGAATTATTTTTACCTCACGAAAAAGAGAAAATTATGTGAAATTTTTTGCCATAAGCCGTTTTGTAAATGGATATCGGAACAGTAATTTGATAAATAGTAACTTTACATGTGACTATTCACGCAGTGTAAAAAAATTATGATATTTTAAAAAATAAAATATATCACAAGCAAGAGAAAATTATGTGGAATTTTTTACTGTAAACCGTTTTGAAAACGGATGTTGAAATAGTAATTTGATGAATAGTACAATAGTAACTTTTCGCATGTCACTATTCACGCTGTATAAAAAATTGTGATATTTTAAAAAATAAAATATATCACGAGGAAGAGAAAATTACGTGAAATTTTTTGCCCTAAGCCGTTTTATAAACGGATGTCGAAACGGTAATTTTATGAATAGTAATGTTGCATGTAACTATTCACGTAGTGTAAAAAAATTGTGATATTTTAGAAAACAAAAAATATCATGAGAAAGAGAAAATTACGTAGAATTTTTTGCCGCAAGCCGTTTTGTAAACGGATGTCGGAACAGTAATTTGATGAATA
>CATIWO010026635.1:0-26934 GCA_949673435.1 Macaranga tanarius | reverse complement strand
AATTGGGTTAAATGCAACATTGATGCGGCTTTATTTGATGACGAGCAATGTGTGGGTTTGGGATGTGGTTTAAGAAATGCAGAAGGTAAATTTGTTTAAATTCTTAAAAAATAACTTAAAAATAACAATTTTTTAAAAAATAATAGTTGTTTTTAAAAAAATTATTTTTAAATAAAAATTTTATTTGCAAAATAAAGTATGTTTCTTTGTTGAAAGCAACCATTTGAAACTTATAAGTTAATTTCTATGTGTTTTTCATATGTTAATAAATTGAATTTTAAATAATTATATGGATTTAGATATTTAATTATATGTGCAATCATTTTTTTAAAGTTATTTTTGTCAAACATATGTAAAATGAAATTTTTTAAAAAGAAAAATTTTCTGAGCAAAAATTTAATTTGATTGATAATTGCATGTATAATGTTTTTACTTGGTTTTATTAATGCTAATACTTCCTTTATTAAGTGCACTAATTATCCATCCTTTTTTTTTTATGCCCACGAGGTGTCCTGGACAGGCCTCAACTATGGGAGGCACCTTTAAGCCCGTATGCTAATACTTCCTTTATTAAGTGCACTAATTATCCATCCTTTTTTTTTTATGCCCACGAGGTGTCTTGGACAGGCCTCAACTATGGGAGGCACCTTTAAGCCCGTACGTACCACATCCAAACTAATCCACGCTCCCACCGGGTCGGCCCACGAAGAGGTAAAGTGCTCTCAATCAAGGCATTTCCATACATGAGCGGGGTTTGAACCCCTGACCTCATTTAAGGGATGGGAGCATCGAACCACTCACACCAATCCTAATTGGTATTCATCCTTTTTAATTGCTTTTATTAGTTATAAAATATTTTTGTTAGCTTTTTGTGTTATTTTAAATTTCTTATTTTTCCTAATGTGAAGTGTGGAGGGTAATAAAATTTTCTTTTTATAATGGTTATTTTTGCTAATGGTTATTAGCAAATTGTGCAAATTTTGAATTGAGTTGAATTCTTATAAAATCACTTTTTATATAATTTATTCCTATATAAATTCTACTTGAGGAATACGACACCTGAAATATGTTTGCTTTTGAGCCCGTTAACTTTTCTAAAATTGCATTCATATTCGTCAATTTTATGATTAGTTTTAGGCTCCGTTTGTTTGTGGAAAATATTTTTCTTAAAAATATTTTCTTATATTTTATAATATTTAGTTACCAAAATAAAATAAGTCAAAGGAAAATAACTTAAAAATATAGGAAAACAACTTCTCATTCTAAGAACGGAAAGTTATTTTCCAAGACTTGAATGTTTATCAAATATAAAGAGAGAAAAAAAATAAAAAATAATATTACCATTTCTATATAATATTTTATAATTTAGGAAAAAATCTATTACAAACTAAATACCAAAAATATTTTTCAACTATTTTTCTAGTATTGTAGCCAAATATAAAAAAAATATTATATTTTTCTGAAAAATATTTTTCAAGAGATATAATATTTTCCGCAAACAAACAGAGCCTTAATTATATTATTTTTTCCTTAAATTATATATCTCTTACTGTGTACTTTTCAATTCTTTCTTGACGCGTGAAAAATTACTGTTGTTATTGGTCTTTTAACTTTTTCAATTTGAACTATTTTTTATACTCTTTTTGTCCTTTATTTTTTTTAACTTTTCTATTATATTAAGCATATATTGTCAAATAGTATTTAATTTGCCAGTTAATACAATAGTCCTAATTATTATATTTTGGCAAATATTAATATGAAATTTGACAATTATTTACACATTGACATGGATGATTTAGCAGTAGAATTATATAAAAATTTACCAAACTAACCAAATTGAATTAGTTCAAATCAATAATTATGACTTACAATGTTTAATTACTTATTACAGTTTAAATTTTATTTAAACTGAAATTTTAATTTGATTTTGATTTAATATAGTAATTGTTGCAGATTATTCATAAGAATTCTAAATTCATATAATTGAACTATTTGGACTCAATGGTATATCGTTTTGTAAAGATTAATACTTTGCGAGTACTATAAATGAGTAAAAAATCTTTCTACTAAGTAAATTGTTCTTTAAATATATATTAAAAAGTATTGTACTAAATTTTGATATTTTTTGAAAAGAGGTTGGCAAAAGTTGAAGCAATTATACTATTATGGCTTGGGAGTAAGATACCCTTATTACATCATGGAATAACCAATGTAACAAATTAGAACGAGAGTCAATTAGAACATGGTTTCCAATGGGCCAAGTGATCAACACTGAAATTAGCTTCCTTATAGATGTGATTCAGATGAACATCTCAATTTATAGCGAACAAGTTCTTTATGCCTTTAATTATCCCTTTGTGTGCATGGATGACACAGTCATTGCTTTAAATCAAAAGGTTAGCCACCCTACTATTAGATTCTACCATAATCTTTCTACATTAAAGGTCCCATGCCAAGGTAAGGCCCTGATATATTCCCCAAAGTTGTGCCCAATAATGGTCCCTGCTCCCATGTGCATTAAAAAAAATACCTAGTTGTCTACCATTCGAGTCCCTAACCAAGCTTCCTATTGATGAATAATCATAATAAGGTACCACTCATCCATCAGTATTAATCTTAAACCAACCAAAGGCTAGTGGAATTAAACCAATCCATTCATATCAATGCTTCTCCATATTATGCAACAACGGACAGGGACTAGATCATACGATTTCCCCCGCTCTCTCTAAAATATCAGGAATAATGCCACTAGAGACACCCTCATTGTCTCTAATTATATCAATGCTATAAAAACCATACAACAATTTCAAACACTACTTGCCATCCTAGCTTGTGATCAGTATTTAGGATGTTTTCAAGTTGCCAATAACCCAATTTTAGAGATTCATTTGAAAGAAAGAGCTTCCAACATGTAATGGAACAATGTTCAACCAAGCTTGTAAGGACCCGATGCAATCTCGAAGAGCATGAAGCATTGTTTCATCCTTATTACCACATCTATCATACTAAGAATCAGCACACATATTTCATCGCTTTCTTTTCTCTTGAGTTAGTAAATGATTTTTATATAATAATCGTAAAAAAGGTTTAATTTATTGTGGTCTAGACCAAGACAATATTAACTTCCGAGTTGGGTTTAAAATATCATTTAAAAGATTATGAATTAATTGACATGTTGTATTTTTGGAAAATTGTCCATTAGTTGTAATACCCCAGTATGTTTTGTCTTCCTCTTTAGATAACATTGGTCGACAGAGTCATCACTAACAAGAGTAAGGTCAAATCGGGCACAAACAATTAAATAAGCTTCCAATTCCATACTCCATTATCATTGACAAATGAAGCAACATATCTCTATTTCCATTCTTTAGGGATTAACCTAGTTGCAATGTACACTAAAGGTTCATTAAAGCATCCCCAACACTCAGACCAAAACTGAACATTATTATTGTTCCCCATCACTCATCTGATGCTCCTTCTTACCTAATTCCAAACATTCCCAATAGCTTTCCATAGGTATGATCCATATTTGGTGGGTAAAGATTTAATTGCATCAGTAAATACAACATTATACTTGGTGCAAATAACACAAACCTAGAGCTTATCTTTCTAAGTCAATAAACTCCAACAGTTTCATCAATATAGCCTTATTTGAACTAGATAAGTTTTTTAAACCCAATTGATGTGATATTGATAGGAAAATCCTAACAATCTCAAATCAACCCACACACGTCCAAGAAAGTACCAAAATTCATGGAACAAATATTGAACAAATAAAGATAAAGGATAAAGAAAGAAACCCTAAATTCATTTGAATCAACCAACCCAAACCTTAGGTATATTAAACCTAAGACCCTTCATTATAAATTGATCAAATTAATTCAGAGTGTTTTCTACCACACCCTAGAACAAAGGAAAAAATAAGAGGGTGATAAGGAATAAAAATGGCCACTACAAGCAATTAGTTTGATAAGATCAATATAGTTTATGCAAGAACCAAAGGAAATAAATTCCTAAAAAATTATATTAATCTCAACTTAATTATTTTTACATTAAGAATTATGCTTATTTATAGGAAAACAGAGGTTATGAAAGTCCTATTAAACTTAGGACTCTTAAACTAAACCCTAAAATTAAAAATAGGAATCAAAATAATAAAATCCTAATTAATTCAGATTTTAACTCAAACACGATACACGACCGTGTAGTGGTTGTGTTCCAACTCCTAAAATTTGGCAATGCTGAACATGGGCGTGTTGTAAATACGGGCAGATACACAAGTGTGTCTCAGGCCGTATACCCTACTAGATATTTTTGGTGCCTCTAACATAGCCATGTGATTTGAGACACGAGCGTGTTACGTCTAGAACTCCTTCAAAGCCTTAAAAACTCACCAAAAACATATTAATAAGCCTCAGTGATGCCTCATCAACTTTGACATCTTCAACATTCATACTTTCCTTTACTAGAAGGTTATAAATCAACTTTAAAAGTACCACGTTGGCATGTTTGACTTGATTTCTTCGACATTGGACCACCAATCCCTTTTAAAAGATCCTTTGACCCTTTTCATTGACTTTGATTCTCATCACTCCTTCCTCAAAAAGATTTATCTTCAAATCAAAACCTACATATAAATTAAAAGGAACTAAATCAACAACATTGAAAGTAGCACTCATATTACTCTCACTTTTTAGATCTAGTTTGTAGGTATTGTCATTAATACACTCCACCACGTGAAATAGACCATCACCACGTGGTTGCAACTTAGATTTTCTTTGGAAAGAAAACCTCTCCTTGTGTATATGTACCCAAACCTAATCTTCCAGCTCAAATATAATTTTCTTATGCCCCTTATTAGCTTGATTTGCATATTGCTCATTCTTCCTCTCAATTCTTTGTTTAACCTTCTTATGTAAATTTCTCACAAACTCAACTTTCTTTACACCATCTAAACTGACTTGCTCTTTCGAAGGCAAAAGTAATAAATCAAGAGGTGTAAGAGGATTAAATCCATATACCACCTCAAAAGGCGAATAACATGTGGTAGTATGCACACTCCTATTATATGCAAACTCAACAAATGGTAGACTCTCTTCCTAATTCTTTAAATTCTTACCAATAACTGCCCGCAATAATGTACCCAAAGTTTTATTCACCACTTCTATTTGTTCATCCATTTGAGGATGACATGTTGTTAAGAATAATAACTTAGTCCCCAACTTGCTCCATAATGTACGTCAAAAATGACTTAAGAACTTGGTATCTCTGTCGCTCATAATGCTTTTTAGAACACCATGTAAATGTACAACCTCTTTGAAGAACACATTTACAATATTGGTTAGATCATTGGTTTTATTACAAGGAATGAAATGTGCCATCTTGCTAAAATTATCAACAACAACAAGTACACAATCTCGGCCTATTTTGGACCTTGGTAAACCCAATATAAAATCCATAGAAATATGTAACCCATGAGCCATAATTTTAGACTTAGCTTGCTTACACTTAACATATATGGCACAAATACGTTCAATATCTCTTCTTAAATATAGCCAAAAAAAGTGTTGACTAAGCACATCTAAAGCCTTTTTAATTCCAAAATACCCCCATCAAACCACCCCTATGAGCTTCCCTCAATAAAAGCTCACGTAAACTATATTGAGGAATGCAAAGTTTATTCTCTCTAAACAAATATCCCTTATTCCTATAAAAGTTAACAAAGGCTACCTTTTCACATACTTCATACACATTACAGAAATCAAAATTACTAGCATATAAATCCTTAATGTGTTTAAATCCTAGCAACTTAGCTTTCATAGAGTTAAGTAATACGTACCTCCTCGAAAGTGTATCAACTATAATGTTTTCCTTGCCTTATTTGTACTTGATAACATAAGAAAATGTCTCAATAAACTCTATCCACTTAGCATGCCTTTGGTTCGACTTTCCTTATCCTTTTAAGTGCTTTAAGGACTCATGATCAGTATGGATAATAAACTCTTTGGACCATAAATAATGTTACTATGTTTGTATTACCCTCATCAAAGTATAAAGCTCTTTGTCATATGTAGGATAATTTAAGGTTGCTCTATTAAGCTTCTTACTAAAATAAGCGATAGGCCTTTGTTCTTGCATCAACATAGCCCCAATACTAATTGGAAAATCCATCACACTCTATCTCAATACTAAAATTAGGTAATGCAAGTAAAGCTGCAATACATAAATTCTCCTTAATTCGTTGAAATGCATCTTCTTGAGCTTTTTTCTTCTCTGTCTGCAATAACATAAAAAATGACAAAAGCAACAAAAGAAACAATAGAAAATTTACCCTTTTCTGTACCAAACTCTTCACAAACAAAAAGAAACAAATCTTATCCAAAATTTTTCCTAAACCTAATACAAAATAAAAAGCAATAAAAAAGTACCCTAAAAATCAAAACAAGCAACAAAAAGAAACAAACCTACAACAATATATACAGCAACAACAATAAGAAACAAAAATCAACAACAAAGAAATAAAAACCCTAAAAATCAAAATAAGCAATAAAAAGAAAAAAAACTACAATAACATATACAGTAATAACAAGCAACAAAAAACCTAAAAATCAAAACATACTTAAAACTACAATAACATATACAGTAATAACAAGCAATAAAAAACCTAAAAATTAAAACATACTTTATAGCCAGTATCATATCTTTTAGCAGAGCTTTCAGTAAAGGACAATTTCTTTATCTTCTTAGAAACACTATATGTAATACTTGCCCATTTTTATATGTATGTATGGCATCTTATGCATGTGAGATCATAGACTTTATTTAAGTTAAGATTGGATATGAATTATAGAAAAGGACTAGATTATAAGGATAGTAGGGACATGATTGAAGTAATTATAAGTTTAAGGACTAGTTGGGTAGCATAGCTTTTTATTAAGGAGTTATGTGGATTTTTAGTAATAAATATCACAGTTTTTGGTCTGATATCTTTCTTCTCCAATGTGACTTGTATTTATTTGCATGAGGTAATGTGTGTGTGTAAGAAGAAGAAAGTGCACTCAATATTATCTTCAAAGAACTAAGGATTTGGAGAGAGTGAGTGGATTTGGCTGAGGAATTAGGAGTTTATGCAGTAGATATCAACCTTCATAGTTTAAGAACATCTCTTAGTAAGTTAATTGTATTTTTGGTTGAGTTGTAATAGGGTTTTGGGTAGTAAAATTTTGTACTCTATTTTTACTAAAATTTTAACTTTTGTATTTTGGACATATCTTGAGCTATAGATCTCTGATTTGAGCTTGATTGGACTCTTTGGAAACTTCAGAGATTCCTTTACAAGTTTTATGATTTGAGTTTTGACTGAATTCGTTAATAAGTGGGTTGAATAGGGCTAGACATTATATTCCTCACCTTGATGCTCTATTTTGGTATAACGGATTCTAAAATCTATAATTATTTCCACACTTATCCAAATTGAGTGATTCTAATTGGAATTTAAAGTAGACTCAAAACCCTAGCTTCAGTACAAATTTGGAGAGTTTTTGGATTAGTGTGTGTGTTTTTAGGTTATTTTGAGTTAGAAGAATTTAGTTGCACTTTATAATATTTAAAGTGAATTGTTATGCTTGAGTGTTAAATTGGTATATAATTGGGTATAGAAATTAGAAGAGGTGGAGAAGACCCTACTCATTAAGAGGGAGCTTTACTTATGAAGGAATTGAAACTTTTGGTAAGTAATTGTCAATACAATGCTTACTTATATTAATGCTCTTGTAACTAGAATTGTTTAATTATTTTGATTATGAATTCCATTCATTATGGAAAGAATGAGTTATATAAATATAAAATGTTTTATGGTGAACTATGTATAATGGCACCTAAGTTGTGCAAGCCACATGATATGGTGAGAGATGTGATTTTACCATGTTGATGGAAATGAAATGATGATTGAATTATAATGGTAAAATGAAATAAGATTATTGGTTATGAGGTATAAATTGACATATGCATTTTGTGAGGTATGTGAGAAAAATATATGTATGTGGAGATTGAGCTCCACGGCCTGAGACTGAGCTGGGCAAAGAGTATCAGGTGTATCCATTCATGTGATTATATATATATATATATATACGTGTGAGATCTGAGACTGAGCTAAACAGAGAGTCTCAGGAATGGCTACTTGTATATGAAATACATGAAAAAGGAAAGGTGAGCTTTGAGTGAAACGTGTGTGATGTGTGATGAGATCTTCAGCCAGATAACTAACAAGTATAAACATACATCCATTGTATTATGATTGTATATATTGTTGAATGTGAGTTGTAAATGTGAACTGCTTGAAATAATGTATTATGGTGTAATTGAGACACCCAAGTTTAAGTTTTAAAGTAGTGAGTATTGCTGGTATGGTATTGGAATTGTAAATACTTTTGGATTATATTTGAATGTTTTAGTAGATTTTGAAAACAGGTTGAGACACAGGCATCCCAGACCGTGTGTTGAGACACGGGCATGTACTGAGCCGTGTGTGAAGACACGGGCATGTCCTGAGCCATGTTTATTTTAAGTTAGAATATGGTCATGTGTCATATGTGAATTTTAACCTGAGAGCTACACGAGTGATTACACGGGCGTGTTCAAAGCAGTGTACCAAATTATGAACTTGAGCATTTTGGACTGAGAACAACACAGCTCAGTACACGGGCATGTACATAGCCGTGTATGAAATTATGAAAATGTGCATTTTTTACTAAGAGCAACACTGGCATAAACACGGGCGTATTTGTGACCGTGTCTAATTTTTATAGTATATAAGTTTTGGACTGAGAGCTACACGGTCTAGTACATGTGTGTGTACATGACAGTGTATCAATTTGATAACTTGTACATTTTAGACCGAGACACACATGGATAAGAACACGGGCATGTTCATAGCCGTGTGTGAGAGTGTGTTTGGAACCGAGGTGAATACAGGTTGGAACACGGAAGTGTTCCAGACCGTGTAGCCCAAATTTTAGTGTTTTTATTTAAATTGGATTAATTAGTTCTTGAGAAGTTTTATTTATTGCATGTATTACCAATTGCTTATTAAGTCGCAAGCTCATTCCTTTGTAATTGTAGTTTTCAAGTAGACAGCCTAATTTAAGGGGTTTGCATTGGTAAAGAGCTTGGAGTGTGTCTTTGTTGTGAACTCAGGTAGGGCGACAATATGCTTGGTGTTGACATTTTCATCCTCATTAGCATCTCCATTTTGGTATTTAGGATTGTGTAAATTTTATTATCTTGTATTTAAATACATTTGTAAAGTTTATGTATATTGTACAAACTTATACTTTTATATAACTTATCTTTTGAAAAGAAAAATTTTCTCATTTATATTTTATTGTAAATTATTTTAGGAATATGTGTATACAACACTAGAGGGTACAATATTAAGTGATATCAGAGCGGGATTTAGATTTCCTTGGGACATGATACTTGAATGCATTCATAACTTCTCATGCATAAGTTTTGGAAATCATGTCATTGATGTGCGTTGCATATCTGAGGATGGATGAATATCAAGCACTTCGAGTTGACCCCAAAGAGTCATCAGAGTCAGTTTATGGCCCTGAATAAGCTCAACCCCAAGTTCCTCCTCCTGCTGCATATCCTTTTATGCAAGAGTTTGTGCAGATGATGAGAAATATAGGTCAAACACTAGTAGGGAATGTAGTGGATGAGACCTATGAGAAGATCAGGAAATAGGGTGCAAAAGCCTTTGAGGGTACCACTGACCCCGCAGTTGTCGAAGAATGGCTACGAAGCACTGAAAGAATCCTTGATAGGTTTGAATGCACCACTGAGAAGAAGGTTAGCTATGTTGTATCCCTCTTTGAGCAAGATGCTCTAGATTGGTGGAAAACGGTACCGAGAAGTAAGAATGTACCGATGATGTTGACTTGGGAAAATTTGTTGAAAGAATTTACTGATAAATACACACCGGTAGTGTATCGGGATAGAAAGAATATAGAGTTTGTTAAATTGCAATAAAATAACCTATCGGTGGCCGACTATAAAGTACAGTTTGTGAGGTTTTTAAAGTATGCTTCGGAAGAAGTTGCCACTGATGAATTGAAGAGAAATAAGTTTGAGCAGGGATTGAACTTAGATATCTGGGAGAAAATGGCAATTAAACCTCCTACCTATAGAGAGGTGTTGGAGACTACTTTGAGACCTGAAGAGATGATTATTAAAAGGATTGAGGTTGAAGCTAAAAAGAAGAAAACCACTGGTTCATTTTTAGCTCCAACTCGAACTAGTGGAAGTTCATCTTTCCGAGGCCTTAGTTTTTAAAGGGGTAACTTCAGAGGAAGAAGCATGATTCGATCCAACCAATCAAAGGGAGGATCTTTTAGACGAGGTTTTGGAAGATTTGATGGCCGAAGGGGACAAGATAGATCAATGAGTGGCGCATCAACTCCAATATCCAACAGATATGGGAGATTCCACTCAGGAGAGTATTGGAATGCTAAACCGGGTGCATGCTTCAATTGTGGTCAGTATGGCCATTTTATTAGAGATTATTCAGCAAAGAGAAGTGGAGAAGGATCCTATATGACCATCCAAAGCAGTGCCGGAGAGAATATATCTACTACTAGTTGAGGAAGAGGCCGAGGTGGTAGAGGAGGTAGAGCTGGCACTTCGGGCCAAGCAAGATCCATTGGTCCATCTCAAAGCCAAGCACGGGTCTACGCTATCACTAGGCAAGAAGCCCTGGGTGCTCCAAATGTGGTCACTGGTATTTTCTCTATCTTTAACCATAATGCATTTGTATTAATAGACCCAGGATCAACTTGTTCCTTTGTATCACATGAATTTGCATCAAGAGTGCATAGTACTATTGAACCCTTAGAAAATAGCTTATGTGCTTCTATACCTGCTGGGGGAATTATAGTAGTTAATTTAGTTATGAAAGCATATCCTGTAATAGTTAGTGGGGACATATTATATACAGACTTGGTGATTATTAAACTAGATGAATTTGATATTATTTTGGGTATGGATTGGTTAGCTAAACACCATGCTATTGTGGATTGTTATACTAAAGAAGTGGTTATAAATGTTGAAGGGAAGAAAAAGATAGTATTAGTGGGAGAAAGAAAGGTTATGCCTTCTTATCTAATTTCAGTGGCGACAACATTTCAATTGATGAAAGATGGGTGTGAGGCGTATTTGGCTAATATTGTTGACACCACCAAAATTAGTCCAGGGGTAAAAGAGGTACCAGTGGTTAGAGAATTTTTTGACGTATTTCTAGATGAATTGTCGGGATTACCTCTATACATAAAAGTTGACTTTGAGATTAAAACTATTCCGGGAGCAGCACCGATATCAATTGATCCGTATAGAATGGCACCAACGGAGTTAAAAGAGTTGAAGAAACAACTAGAAGAGTTATTAGAGAAGGGGTTTATCAGACCGAGCATATTACCTTGGGGAGCTCCAGTTTTATTTATTAAGAAGAAGGATGGGAGTATGCAATTGTGTATTAATTACCAGCAGTTAAACAAAATCACAGTAAAAAATAAGTATCCATTGCCGAGAATTGACAATCTACTCAATCAATTGAAAGATGCTACGGTATTTTTAAAGATAGATTTGAGATTGGGATATTGGCAACTCCGGGTTGCCTAAACTTTAATTCCCAAGACCGCATTTTGAACTAGATACGGGTATTATAAGTTCTTGGTGATGTCTTTTGGTTTGAGGAATGCACCAGATGCATTCATGTTATTGATGAATAAAACTTTTTAGCAATATTTAGATCAGTTTGTGATTGTCTTCATATATGACATTCTCATTTATTCTTTAAAAAAAGAGGTATATGAATGACATCTTCGAATAGTTTTACAGATATTAAGGGAACAACAGTTATATGCTAAATTCAGCAAGTGTGAGTTTTGGATAGAAGAGATTGCTTTCCTGGGGCACATTTTTTAAGAGAATGAGTAAAACCCGATCCATCAAAGATCAAAGCAATTATGGAGTGGAAAGCACCTAGAAATATAATGGAAATTCAGAGTTTTCTGGGATTGGCCGATTATTATAGAAGATTTGTGTAAGACTTTTCTATTATTGCAAGGCCTTTGATGAACTTATTGAAGAAGAATGTGCAATTCCGGTGGACCAAAACTTGTCAAAGGAGTTTTGAGAAGTTAAAGGAAGCCTTGACTATCACTCCAGTGCTTGCATTACCAACTGGAGATGGGGGATTTGTTGTGTACACGAATGCTTCAGGATAAGGATTAGGGTGCATTCTTATACAAAATGGGAAGGTGATCGTATATACTTCAAGGCAATTGCGAATTCATTAAGCTAATTATCCTACTCACGACTTGAAGTTAGCAGTAATTGTGCATGCATTGAAGATTTAGAGGCATTATTTGTATAGAGAGACATTTTCCATTTTCACCAACCACAAGAGTTTGAAGTACATTTCTATGCAGAAAGAACTGAACTTGAGACAATGATGATGGCTAGAGTTGTTGAAGGACTATAATTGCAATATTGAGTACCATCCGGGAAAAGTGAAAGTGGTAGCCGATGCTTTGAGTCACAAAATGGTAGAAAGTCCGACAGAAACTATTTGCTATAAAAAGGAGAATCTTGTAGCGTTGCGAGCACTGAATAGTAATCTTGATGTTGAGGAAGACCACTTGCTAGCAGTATTGCAAGTTAAACCATCCTTGGAGGATCAAATTAGAGAAGCTCAAATGGAGGATGCATACTTGAAAGGGATGAAAGAGAAAGTAGGAATGGGAGTCAACACACAGTTTGTAATTAAAGAGGGTGGTATGTTGGTGATTGGAAACTGATTATGTGTTCTGGATGTTGGAGGATTATGAAAACAGATTACGGATGAAGCACATACCGTTCTGTATGCAATGCATCCTGGAAATACGAAAATGTACTGGGATTTGAAGCCTTTTTATTGGTGGCCAACAATGAAAAAAGATGTGGCAGAGTTTGTAGCTAAATGCTTGACGTGTCAACAAGTAAAAGCTAAGCATTAAGCACCGGCGGGGAAATTGCAATCATTAAAGATATTGGAGTGGAAATGGGAGCAAATAATGATGGATTGTATGGTTGGTTTTTCATGAACATTTTGAAAACATGATGCGGTGTGGGTGATAGTTGATAGACTCACCAAATCCGCACACTTTTTATCGATATAATAGATGGATTCTTTAAACAAATTAGCATCTATGTATGTTTCCGAGATTGTGAAATTACATGGGTTTCCGATGTCAACCATATCCGATAGGGATCTACGGTTCACATCATATTTTTTGGGAAGCCTACAAGGAGCATTGGATGCTAAATTGTATTTTAGTACTGCTTTTCATTCTTAAACAGATGGACAATCAGAGAGGACGATTCAAACTCTAGAAGATATGATGAGAGCTTATGCTATGGAGTTCAAATGTAATTGGGACGATCATTTGCCATTGCTAGAATTCGATTACAATAATAATTTTTATTCTAGCATTGGAATGGCACCGTATGAAGCTCTTTATGAAAGGAAATACAGAAGTCCAATTTGTTGGGATGTTGAAGGCTTGATGCAAATTGAAGGACCAGACTTGATACAAAAAACTATGGAAAAAGTTTAAGTGGTCAAGAAATATTTAAAAGCAGCCCAAGACCGCCAGAAAAGTTATGCAGATCGACATCGTCGGAAAATAGAGTATGATGTCAAAGAGAAGGTTTTCTTGAAAGTGTCACCATGGAAGGGTATTTTGCGGTTTGGCAAGCATGGGAAATTAAGTCCAAGGTATGTTGGACCATATGAAATCCTTGAGAGGATTGGACCACTAGCCTATAGATTGGCTCTTCTAAGAGAATTGTCATCCATTCATAATGTGTTTTATATGTTGATGCTGCGGTGATACCGATCTGACCCAAGTCACATCATACAAGAGCCTGAGATTGAAATCTCTGAGAAGTTAACTTATGTGGAAGAACCAATTGAAATACTTAATCAGAAGGTGAAGCAACTGAGAAGTAAAGAGATTTCGATAGTAAAAGTGAAATGGAGCCACCATTCACCAAAAAAACCCACATGGGAAGTGGAAGAATAGATGAAGAAGAAATATCCACATTTTTTTCGAAAAATGGTGAGTAATGAATTTCGGAGATGAAATTTTATTAAGGAGGGGAGAAATGTAACACCCACCCATTTTTATACATATGTATGGCATCTTATGCATGTGAGATCATAGACTTTATTTAAATTAAGATTGGGTATGAATTATAGAAAATGACTACATTATTAGGATAGTAAGGACATGATTAAAGTAATTATAAGTTTAAGGACTAGTTGGGTAGCATAGCTTTTCGTTAAGGAGTTATATGGATATTTAATAATAAATATCATAATTTTTGGTCTGATCTTTTTCTTCTCCAATGTGACTTGTATTTATTTGTATAAGGTAGTGTGTATGTATGTGAGAAGAAGAAAGTGCACTCAATATTATCTTCAAAGAACTAAAGATTTGGTAGAGAGAGAGAGTGGATTTGGCTGAGAAATTGGGAGTTTATGCTATAGATATCAACCTCCATAGTTCAAGAACATCTCTTAAGAAGTTAATTATGTTTTTAATTGAGTTGTAATAGGGTTTTGGGTAGTAAAATTTTGTACTCTGTTTTTACTGAAATTTTAACCTTTGTATTTTGGCCATATTTTAAGCTATAGAGCTTTGATTTGAGCTTGGTTAAACTCCCTGAAAACTTCAGAGAGTCTGTTATAAATTTTGTGATATGAGTTTTGACTGAATTTGTTAATAAGTGGGTCAAATAGGGCCAAACATTATAGGTGTATTTACTTCTAGAGAATTATTTTCTATTTTCATTTTTCAATTTTCAAAGAAAATAAAAACTTTTCATTTTCATAGAAAAATTGTAAAACATGTTTACTTATTAAAAATGAAAATATGGAGTTTTCAGTTTCAAATGAAAATACGGAGTTTTCAGTTTCAAATGAAAACACGGAGTTTTCAGTTTCAAATTTTAATAAGGAAAATTTAGAAAACAATAAAAACTTATTTTCCACTTTTCTTTTAAAATTAGGAAAACAGTGAAAATACTTTTCAAGTGAGATTTTTATGAAAATACCCAAAGTAAACACAAATTCCTATTTTCTATTTTTATTTTGAAAAATTTTCTAGAAAACTGGAGTAGTTTTCTCAAAGTAAACACACCCTATATTGCTCACCTTAATGCTCTATTTTAGCTAAATGGATTCTAAAATCCATAATTAATTTCACACTTATTCAAATTAAGTAATTCTAATTAAAATTTGAAGTAGACTCAAAACCCTAGTTTTAGTACAAATTTAAAGGTTTTTGGATTAGTGTGTATATCTTTAGGTTATTTTGAGGTAGGAGTATTTAGTTGCACTTTATGATA
The DNA here is from genome assembly GCA_949673435.1 of Macaranga tanarius. Taxonomy (NCBI): domain Eukaryota; kingdom Viridiplantae; phylum Streptophyta; class Magnoliopsida; order Malpighiales; family Euphorbiaceae; genus Macaranga; species Macaranga tanarius. The sequence goes on along the minus strand of CATIWO010026635.1, from coordinate 11,484 downwards.
TTTAAAGTGAATTGTTATGCTTGAGTGTTAAATTGGTATATAATTGGGTGTAGGAAGTGGAAGAGTGGAGAAGACCCTACTTATTAAGGGAGAGTTTTGCTTATGAAGGAATTGAAGCTTTTGGTAAGTAATTGTTAATACAATGCTTACTTATATTAATGCTCTTGTAAATAGAATTATTTAATTATGTTGATTGTGAATGCCATTCATTATGGCAAGAATGAGTTATATAAATATAAAATGTTTATAATGAACTATGTATGATGACATCTAAGTTGTGCAAGCCATAAGATGTGGTGAGAGATGTGATTTTACCATGTTAATGGAAATGAAATGATGATTGAATTGTGATGGTAAAATGAAATAAGCTTTTTAGTTGTAAGGTATAAATTGACATATGTATTTTGTGAGGTATGTAAGGAAAATGTGTGTATGTAGAGATTGAGCTCCACGGCCTGAGACTGAGCTGGGCAGAAAGTCTCAGGTGTGGCCATTCATGTGATTATATATATATATGTGTGTGAGATCTGAGACTGAGCTGGGTAGAGAGTCTTAGGAATGGCCACTTGTATATGAAATATATAAAAAAGGAAAAGTAAAATTTGAGTGAAACGTGTGTGACATGTGTTGAGATCTCTGGCCGGATAACTAATAAGCATAAACATACATCCATTGCATTATGATTGTGTATATTGTTGAATGTGGATTGTAAATGTGAACTGCTCGAAATGATGTGTTATGGTGTAATTGAGACACCCAAGTTTGAGGTTTAAATTAGTGAGTATTGCTGGTATGGTATTGGGATTGTAAATGCTTTTGGATTGTATTTGAATGTTTTAGTAGATTCTGAAAATAGGCTGAGATACAGGCATATCTCAGATCGTGTATTGAGACACGGGTTGAGATACGAGCGTATCCCGAGCCATGTGTGAGGACACGGTTTGTTTCAATTTAGAATATGGTCGTGTATCATATATGAATTTTAACCCGAGAGCTACACGAGTGAGTATACGGGCATGTTTAAAGCCATGTACCAAATTATGAACTTAAGCATTTTGGACCGAGAACAACACGGCTCAGTAGACGGCCGTGTACATGGCCGTGTATGAAATTATGAAAATGTATATTTTTGACCGAGAGCAACACATGCATAAATACGGGCGTATTTGTGACCGTGTCTAATTTCTATAGTATGTAAGTTTTGGACGGAGAGCTACACGGTCTAGTATACGAGCATGTATATGACCGTGTATCAATTTGATAACTTGTATATTTTAGACCGAGACGCACACGGGCAAGAACACGGGCGTGTTAATAGCCGTGTGTGAGAGTGTATTTGGAACTGAGGTAAATACGGGTTGGAACACGGCCGTGTTCCAGACTGTATAGCCCAAATTTTAGTATTTTTATTTAAATTGGATTAATTAGTTCTTAAGAAGTTTTATTTATTGCATGTATTACCAATTGCTTGTTGAGTTGCAAGCTCATTCCTTTGCAATTGTGGTTTTCAGGTAGATAGCCTAATTTAAGGAGTTTGCTTTGGTAAAGAGCTTGGAGTATGTCCTTATTGTGAACTCGGGTGGGACGACAACGTGCTTGGTATTGACATCTTCATCCTCATTAGCATCTCTATTTTGGCATTTGGAATTTTGTAAATTTTATTATTTTGTATTTAAATATATTTGTAAAGTTTATGTATATTGTATAAACTTATACTTTTATATAACTTATCTTTTGAAAAGAAAAATTTTCTCATTTATGTTTTATTATAAATTATTTTAGGAACATGTGTATCTAGCACTAGAGGGTGCTACACTATACTTTCTTTTTTTAGATTCACCGTCGTTCTTTCTTTTTTTAGACAGAATGATCATTTTAGATAACAGAGAATCCATATCCAACTTCTTTCGAGATGAAGGATAAGAATGTGGTTTTTTAGAAATAAAATCACTACTTTCTTTTACCATAACAACTCAAATCAACAACAAAAACCTTCTTAAGAAAATGAAAATAAGAAGAAATTGAAAAGATGAACAAAGAGAACAAAGAGCAGATAAAGATGAAAAAAAACGAAACGACGATAATGTAAAAAACTGATTGGAAACCCCTGGTAAATAAAAAAAGTCCATAAATGAAAAACAAAAAGAAGTCAGGCCAAATATGAAACTACGAAAACCAGTTATGAAAAAATAAAATGGGCCGAACTAAAAAAGAAAGAGGCTTGGTCAAACAAGTCTTTTTCTGAAATTTCCTCTAGATAAAATTTTTCAAAAAAAAATTATGTGGTGGCTTTATAATTATTTAGTAGTTTATATATTTTATTTAAATTTGATGATAAATGTAGTGAAAATCATTTTATTTTTGTTTAAATTTATCTATTTTTTAAATATAAAAGTTCAAATTTTAAATTTTAAAATACAAACAAGGATTATCTTTATCAATTTCAATTATACTGTTTTTTTGTAAATATATAATAGATATATGTCCTTTTTCGTCTAAATATATTTTTCTTTTATTTATGTTTTTATATATAGTATAGATATGTATAAATTCAATTTTGCAATAAAGCAAAAGTTTTTTTTTTAAATTTGTAAACTTTATACATATTCATTTTATTCTTATTTTATTAATAAAAATATATATTTATAAAAAAATATTAGAGATATTTTGACCTATTTTAAGTTCCTTTAGTCTACATCTTTTCATTAATATATATATATATATATATATGCAATTTTTATTATAATATGCCTAATTCATACTTGTTTTAGTATTTTATAATGTTTATAAAAAAATTATAAAAAAATTTTTAAAATTTAATATAAATTTTAAAATAAAAAAAATATATATATATAGCCATACACACAGGGTATGATTAAATAACAGTGAAGAAAAAGTCTCATTCTTCTTGTTGGGTTTCGGATCAGTCACGCAGCGGAAAAATAAAACTTTAACACCCAAAACCCAATCCAAGATCCAAGTAATCAATTCAAACCGAGTCTAGAATCTTACCAAGACAAGTTCAAAGGTAAGATTGTAGCAAGAAAGAGAGGAGGTTCACTCTGGTGACACTCTACCTCGAGCCTTTCGTTTTCTTCTGTCGGAATACAAATGCAACTAAAGAGTAACATTCTCTACCGGTATTTACACAAACAGTACAGCCAAAAATGATATGGTGTGCTAGCACCTTCCTCTCTATTTTTCTCTCTGTGTATTTTTTTCTCAAAAAACGTATTTGTTGTGAAAAATAATACGCAAAGACTACTCAATCCTATATGTGATATGTGTATATATATATATATACACATCTCATATAGGGTTTCCTTAGTCATTGACAAATACCAAAACTCCTTTTGGTTTATCCCTATCTATAAGAGATTTAATTCCATTTTATAATTTAATTATGATAACATTTACTATAAATAAATTAAAAATATATACACATAATAGAGAAAAATATCTTATTGGGCTATTAAGTCCAATATCCATTTTGGGCCTCTTTTAAGTGTGTGACCCTATAGGTTCATACAACGTTAGTAATGGGCCTCTAATTCCATTGGTAGCCCATACATCATAAGTGGTCTCTAGCAAGATATTATGACTACACAAGTTATGTGAAGGTCGTTAATCCGACATAACTATTTCATAATAAATATTACGGTCCTTTTGTCACATTATATCTTTGATTGAACATAAGGCATGGTTAATGTCATCCTTAATAATTCAATCATATTATTTCTCGATCTCAATTAGACTAAAATTGATAACTCCTTATCAATTAATTTCAAGCATGGCCATTCATTTATATTCAGTCTAATTTATCAAGGGGTCCATAGATATCCTCCTCATGATTTTGATCACTCATACTCCCCACATGATTCATTTTATATCCAATCACAATCTATTATATCATTTTGTTAAAGATAACATTAGAATGTGTCAAAATATAAAACTCATCATGTATGACTCTATGATGATCTCAGGTCAGAGGACTACAATAACAACATTATGATGAGAATAACTTATGACAATAATCCATGTAGTATTCTCATAGTGGGTCAATCCAGTACATCCTATGTACCTATGACTTGACTTTGTATCTCGTATACATGATCAGTAAAACATGATCATCAGTCAACCTTATACTAGTCTTCATTTATTATTTTTTCACAATATTGACCGACTATGGATGATTTAGAATATAACTCATTTTTCATCTAAGAGTTTTACTATCAAGTCACACACTTGATAATCTCATACAGAATTAGACATTCATGGAATTGAATAGAGTCAATATGATAAAATGCCTTTTTATTATAATGATGAAAAATAGACAAAGTCACAATATGGCCATAATATAATTGGCCTAGGGCACATCACTAACACTTCTAGTGTGGCTACTATATCTTTTAAAAAGCACACTATTTCTTGATTTTTTTAGAAGACTTGTAAAGATCTTCCATACTCTTTGTCAATCTTCAAAAAAAAAAAAAAGACAAAACTTAAGAAAGAAATGATATAAATTTTAATTTTGAATGTTAGTTTTGTTTTTTTTAAAAAAAAAATAAGTTAATTTTGTTTTTTTTTTAAAAAAATAAGTTTATGATGCTTTTTTTAAATCTAGTCAATGTTATATCTAGTGTTGTTTTTCGTATTTTTAGGTTAATTTTTTTTAACAATATGGTTTGAGAAATATGAGCAATAAGTGTAATAGATGGAAATGGAAAAAATAAACAATATATAATATCATGTAAAAATTTTACTAATGTTTTTTATTCTAAAATTTTATAATTTGATGTGAGTAATTCAGATAGACTAAAATACATGAAATTTCTGCTCAAATCGATTACTAGTAATTCTTTACTAATTAGATTATATAGTATTTCGTTCTTACCAATTCTTTGTAAGTCTAAAAATGAAACCAAAGTTTTTTACTTTGATATAAAATATAGGATTAATGATGTTATTTTAGGAGTGAGATATAATGTTGATAACCTTTATCTTATTTTTATAAAATTTATATGTCGTATCAAATGGTTGGAATGTTATATTGATAATAAATATGAGGATGAATACATTTTCCACAACTATAAGAGATTAAAATTGTCATTATGTTATAAGAGAAGAAAAAGATAGCTTTCATCTGCATCTTTGACCACAACTATGTTATAAGAGAAGAAAAAGAAGAACGAAAGAAGGGGATTGCTTTGAAAGCTACTCAAGCTGAAAGTGAAGAGGAGAGCCTTAATAGCTCTAGTGAGGAAGATAATGAACTAGCAATGCTCACTAGAGGCTTCAAAAAATACTTAAGAAAGAAAAACTTCTCAAGGCAAAGAGACTTCAAGAAAAATGAGGTAAAGAAATCGAAGGAAGTCACTTGCTATGAATGCAAGAAACTGGGACACAATCGAAGTGAGTGTCCAAAGCTCAAATTCAAAAGCAAGGGAGCCAAGGAGAAGAAGAAGGCATTTAAAGCTACTTGGGATGACTCATCTGACTCGAAAAAGGAGGAGGACAACCAAAAAGTTGCCAACCTTTGCTTAATGGCTCTTGAAGACAATGAGGTACCATCCACTTCTAACTCTCTTAAATATGATAGTTATGATAATGATAATGATTGTGATGATGATAATTGTGATAATGATGATTATGATGATGATGAGGAGGAGGATTCTATTGTGCATAAATTGATGATTAAATGCAAGAAATTATTTTCTAAAAAGAAATTTTATAAACAAGAATTTTAAAAAATATCCAAAGAATTTGAAGCTTTAAAAGATAGATTTTCTAAAACCATGTCTTCAAATGAAAAACTTGAGAATGAGTTAAAAAATTCTGCATCTATTCAAAATAAATTTGATAAATATAAATTAGAAAATGCAAAATTTTCTAAAGAAATTTCATATTTAAGGAACTCAATTTTAAAATTTCAAAAAGGCAAAGAGGCTTTGGATAATATTCTTGATTCAAAAAAATTGCATAAGGATACTAGAGGACTAGGCTATGCTAAGAATACACACTCATCATCATCTAGTCCAATATTTATTAAAGCTAAGATGAACACTACACATGCATCCACAAGTGGTTCTAAGACTTTACCTACACATACTAAAAAGTCTTACATGCCTAGAGCCAAGTTTACAAATATAAATTCTCATATGGCTCAAAGGTCCAAGGCTCAAGCCAATAGACCTCAATCTAGGCATGCTTACATGTACACAAGGAGGCACATACCTAGGACCAATTTTAGGCACCAAAAATAGTATGTTTGTGAATGTAATAATCATATGAATACTGAATTTTATGCTCTTAGGATGTACATGCGCATGCCACACTCAAAAATGTTATCTAGGAATGTTAGAACCAACTTGCACAAAAGAAACAATGCAAGTCATGCACATGGACGAAATAGGTTTGCAAATGTGAGATGTTTTTATTGCATGACCTTAGGACATACAAGAAATGTGTGTTACTATAGAAAATTGCATATGAACTTATTGTCTAAAGATTTTGGTGATGCTAATCAGCCTAGACCACTTAAGGTTTGGGTACAAAAGAATACTTGAATTGTTGTTATGTAGGTGTGCTTGAAATCCACCAAAGGCAAGAGCCAATGGTACTTAGATAGTGGATGTTCAAGGCATATGACGGGAGACAAAGATCAATTCATTTCCCTTGAGTCCAAGGATGGTTTCAATGTCACATTTAGAGACAATGCAAAAGGGAAGATTATGGAAATTGGTCAAGTAGGTAATCCTAAAACTCTTTCTATTCATAAAGTGTTACTTGTTGATGGATTAAAGCATAATTTGCTTAGTATAAGTCAATTATGTGGTATGGGAAATAAAGTAACATTTTATCCTAAAAATTACTTTGTTAGTAACCTTAGTGATGATAAAGTAATCTTTAAGGGTGAAACACTTAAAAATATTTATGTGATTGATTTAAATGAAATTTGCAAGATTGAACATAATGTTTAGTTATCTATATCCCATAACACATGGATATGGCATCAAAGATTAGGACATGCTAGTTTTGATTTAATTGATGAACTTAGTAGTAAAGAACTTATGAATGCGTTACCCAAACTCAAGTTTAATAAGGATAAGATATGTGATGCTTGTCAAATGGGAAAACAAACCAAGTCTTCATTTAAACTCAAAAATAGAGTGTCAACCTCTAAGCCATTAGAATTAATTCACATAGATTTATTTGGACCAACTAGAGTTGCTAGCTTGGGTGGAATGCATTATGCATATGTGCTTATTGATGATTACTCTAGATACACTTAGGTATGCTTTCTAGCTCATAAGAAAAATGCATTTGATGCTTTCAAGAATTTTGCAAAAAGAGTTCAAAATGAAAAATATTTTTGCATAATTAGCATTAGAAGTGACCATAGGACTGAATTTCAAAATGAATTATTTAAATCGTTTTGCAATGAAAATGGTATTTCACACAATTATTCTTCACCTAGGACACCTCAACAAAATGGGGTAGTTGAGAGGAAGAATAGAACATTGGTAGAGATGGCTAGAACCATGCTCCATGAATATAAATTGCCATTGTATTTTTGGGCGGAAGCCATCAATACTGCATGCTATATTTCAAATAGAATTTTTAAAAGACCCATTTTGAATAAAACTTTTTATGAGCTATAGTGTGGTAGAAAACCAAGAATTTCATATCTTAGAGTATTTGGTTGCAAATGCTTTATATTGAACACCAAGGATAATATTGGGAAATTTGATTCCAAAGTCGATGAAGGAATTTTCCTAGGCTATTCCACCTCCAGCAAAGCATATAGAATTTTTAATAAAAGAACTCTAAGTTGAAGAGTCCATGCATATTATTTTTTATGAATCTAACCCACTTGATCTGAGGAAAGATTATGTTGTTGATGACTTTGTAGGTGACTTCATGGACATAAACTTGGAAGACAATGGTGCATCAAAACCATTGGAACAAGGAGAAGTATCAAAAGAGGAAGTTCAAGGAGCCTCCTCACCAAGGATAGAGCTTCCAAAAGATTGGCACTACAAGAAGGATCATCCTATGGATCTAATTATAGGTGATACATCAAAAGGGGTAACCACTAGATCTTCCTTTAAACCTTTAGTTAATCTTGCTTTTATTTCTTAAATTGAGCAAAAGTCTATTAATGAGGCTTTGGAAGATGAATATTCGGTATTTGCTATGCAAGAGGAACTTAATCAATTTGAGAGAAATAAGGTTTGGGACCTAGTTTCCAGACCCAAGAACCATCCTATTATTGGCACCAAATGGGTTGTAGAAATAAATTGGATGAACAAGGTGTCATTACTAGGAATAAAGCAAGATTAGTGGCCAAAGGTTATAATCAAGAAAAAGGTATTGATTATGATGAAACCTTTTTCCCCGTTGCAAGGTTAGAGGCCATTAAGATGTTACTTACATTTGCTTCTTACACGGATTTTAAGTTATTTCAAATGGATGTGAAGAGCATTTTTGAATGGTTATATTCAAGAGGAGGTGTATGTTGAACAACCTCCCGGTTTTGAAAATCATAATTTTCCTAATCATGTTTTTAAATTAACTAAAGTATTGTATGGATTAAAACAAGCTCCTAAAGCTTGGTATGAAATGTTAAGTAGCTTCCTATTAGAGAAGGGGTTCTTAAAAGGAAAGGTTGATACTACACTTTTCATCAAGAAATTCAACAATGATTTATTAATTGTGCAAATATATGTTGTTGATATTATATTTGGTGCTACTAACCAGTGCTTGTGTGAGAATTTTGCTAAGATAATGCAAGGTGAATTTGAGATGAGTATGATAGGTGAGCTCAAATTCTTCCTTGGACTTCAAATCAAGCAATGTAAGGATGGAATCTTCATCAACCAAGCAAAGTATACTAGAGACATCCTTAAAAAGTTTGGGCTGGATGAAGCTAAACCAAGCAAAACTCCAATGAGTACCACCACCAAGCTAACTAAGGATGAAAGTGGCAAACCTGTTGATGAAAAGAAATTTAGAGGTATGATCGGATCCCTCCTTTACTTAACCGCTAGTAGACTCGATATAATGTTTGCTACATGCTTATGTGCAAGATTCCAATCATGTCCTAATGAATCACATTTGAATGCCATTAAAAGCATCATAAAATATCTTAGTAGAACATTACATTTAGGACTTTAGTATCCTAGGAGTGCATCATTTGCCTTGATTAGTTATTCGGATGCGGATTTTACAGGTAGTTTATTGGATAGAAAAAGCACTTCTGAAACTTGTCAATTCTTAGGACAATGTATAATTTCTTAGTTTAGCAAGAAACAAGTTTCGGTAGCCTTATCCACGACCGAAGCAGAGTATGTAGCGGCTAGTTGTTGTTGTTCACAAGTTCTTTAGCAAAAACAACAACTCTTGGACTTTGGCATTGAAATTGATCACATTCCAATTAAATGTGATAGTACAAGTGCTATTAATTTGAGCAAAAATCCCATTCAACACTCTAGGACTAAACATATAGATATTAGACATCATTTCTTATGTGATCATGTATTATATGGTGATATTGAACTTGTATTTATTGATACAAATCATCAATTAGCTGATATTTTTACCAAGCCTCTCAATGAAGAGAGATTTAACTTTATTAGACATGAGCTTGGTATGTTGAATGGATCAAGCATGCATTAATTTTTTTATTTTTTTTACATTTTATATGATTTATTTTGTAATTATTTGGCTCATTTATTTGTTTGCTATGCTCAAATATCTCTTTTGATTGTCCATATATATGTTACTTGGTATTGAGTAATTAAGCATGATCTTATAGTATTAAATCAAAATTTTATGAATTAATTGTTATTTTATTGGTTAGTTTTAATGCTAATAAATAATTAATTGTTGAAATTAATTCAAATAATTAATTATTTAAAAAGCCATTAATTTTATGTCTTAGTGATCCTTGGCATTTGCATGATTTAAAAATATTTTTAAATAAAAGTTTTTTTTAATTTTGCCAATTTAGTCCCAAAGGACTTAATTGAAACAAGTTTTTGACTCCCTTGCAAGGCATTCACAAGCTCAGGGATCAAACAGTAATTAGTGCTCATGACCATTGGTACTCGGCTGCTTCGGCAGCGATGCTCATAAGCGAGCCAACTCGTGAGGGTCGCGCTGCACTCGTGAGCGTCAACCTATAACTAGCCGTTGGAAACTTTTTTTTTCTTCTTTTGCATTACTCAAAATTCTAACGGTCTCATCATATCCACCTTTGATCATTTTTTATCCAATGATCAAAATCAATCCTTTTTGGCTATAAATACTTAAATATTTTTCATATAATTATTCTTCCTATATCATTTCTCTACTTTACTCAAATTAATCCCTTCTCTACACATTTTCTTCACTACATTATTCTTGCTATATTATTTCCTTTCCACCTAAATTTTCTTCCTTTAAGTTTTTCATGGCACCTAAAAAAAGCTCATGTCATGAAGCTTCTTCATCATCCACTCCTAGAAGAGCCGCAAAGGAACAACCTAGAAAAACATCCACAATTTCATACTCTAGTTCACAAATAAGGCAAAGAATACAAGAGTTCACTCAAAGGACTCTAATTCCTTCAAGATTCATGTCTCAAGAAGCTCTTCAACAACTTGGTGCTTTTGAAGAAGTCCAAAATTTGCTTGAAAGGGTAGGGCTTTTCCAACTAGCCTTTGATTTTCTTCCAACCTTTCCTTCCTTAGTTGTTAAATTCCTTGCTACCTTTTGCTTGAAAACTCATCATTTAGAGGAACACAATCCTCTACATAGCATGAGGTTTAGACTTGGAGGGAGAGATAGATTCCTAACCTCTCACGATTTTGACTCTATTTTTGGTTTTGTAATTGGAGGCCTAATTCAAGTCACCTCCCAATGGTCTCCAAAGAATTTTTGGGTAGCAAATTGTAAACAAATGCTTCTGATTTTATTCCGGGTCATACAAAATCTTCTTCTCTCAAATCCAAAGCCCTTTGGTATATTCAAAGGTTTCTTGCATTCTCTATCAATGTAAGAGGCCTACGCCATGAATCCATCTTTTTTGATGATCTTTTCATTCTATATTGCATGGTAAATGAAAAAGAATTGAGATGGGGAGACTCATTCAATGGGAGTTTTGGTTGTTAAGTGATAGTATTTCGGGAAACATTTGTATTGGTGCGTTTATCACTAAGATTGCTCATGTTATAACCCGTATTTTCTCATAAATAGTACATGTGAATTTGGGTGTTAATTATTATCTTATGAAATTGTTAAGTAAATATGTTATTTTATTTTAAATTAAATGAGGACATTTTAGTATGTGCATATTTTGCAGGTATATTTAAATTTAAAGTTGAGTATTATTTTTGTTAAAAATAATTTTTAGAGGAAGTTAAATGGGTGGAATAATTTTTACTCTTATTATTATTATATTATTATTGTATTTTATATTATTATATATTATTTTAATATTAT
>CATIWO010026626.1:0-23494 GCA_949673435.1 Macaranga tanarius | reverse complement strand
CCCAAGCACTCGCAAACAAAGACGAGTCCCAAGCACTCGCAAACAAAGACGAGTCTCAAGCACTCGCAAACAAAGACGAGTCCCAAGCACTCACAAACAAAGACGAGTCTCAAGCACTCGCAAACAAAGACGAGTCCCAAGCACTCGCAAACAAAGACGAGTCCCAAGCACTCGCAAACAAAGACGAGTCTCAAGCACTCGCAAACAAAGACGAGTCTTAAGCACTCGCAAAAAAATGAGTCTATATGCTCGTAATAAATAAACACGAGTCCATATTCTTGCAAAAATGAACTTGTAAAAAGTCCATTGAACCAAACGAAATAGCGTGACCTTTTCGCAAAAAATATGAAGAAATAATAAAAACGAGTCTATATACTCGAAAGTCATGAAATCATAGCAAAAGAGATCTTCATTAATTTGAGAAGATAATTACAAAATTGCCTCAAAGGTAGAAAGATACGAAAACTACAAAAACTAATCCTTCGGTGAAGCAGGAACACTACTTCCGCCAACAGGACCACCGACAAAGGTTGAAATCGTAGTAGTTTCGACAGCAGGATCAACATCCACAGAGGGTGCGATTGAGTGACTCTCTGTAATAATAGGCATTGCTTTCTCTTTACGAATCACTTCACTCAGATCGTGAAGAGAAATCTGTTGAATCAGAGTAAAGTCAAACTCCGGGTGATAAAGAGAAACAAGTCGCCGGCATTCAGATTTTATAGATTGCACAAAATCTGCCGTTAAGCTCTGAAATCCTCTCTTTTCAGTCACACGAGCTTCTTTTAATTGACGAATCTCTTCCTTGTAAGCAGCAATTATTTTGTCCTGCCCAGTCACAGTCGAACTCAATCGAAAAACAGAACTCTAGAGATCTACATTCTCCTTCTTCTCTATCTCTAAATTGGAAAGGGCGCTATCTCGCTCAGCCCGCACAGTAAGAAAAATCTCCTTTGCTTTACGCATGTCATTCTCATGTTCGATAGCAAGCTCATTCATCTTCTGAATTGAAAGGCTTTGTGTGCTCTTATGAATATACCTGATGTCATCCATCTTCAATACCCCTTGAAGTGCCTGAAAAATAAAGTTATTAGGAATACGATCAAGACAATCAGGTGTACAAAAGAATCCGAGAATAAAATACCTCCATCATGCTTAAAGCAATTTGACTTTTTAAATCGTTTTCATCCATAGCGTCCCAACGGAGCATATCCTTCTTCAGGCGATGACACTCAGCAAGATGATCACGAATGAGAGGATTGGAGACACTCGGATCTCCAAGCTTCTTCTCAAACTAGGAGGCCAGATTGGGACAGGATTAGAAAATAATGATACAAAGATTAGAAAATAATGAAACCCCCTAATCCTTGATAATCAGCTCCTTGATTTTCTTCTGTCGACTTCTCTATCTCCTCTCAATTCTTGTTTTATTTTTCTTCTGATCGATATATACATATGTCTTCAGGGTACTAGGGTTGAACACATTATATATTTTTTCCTTCTTTGTCCTTCATATGCACGGCCATGTATAATAAGTGACATGGCCGTGCATGCCTTCTTATGACGCAACCATGCATAATAAGTGACATGGTCGTGCAACTCCAACATGGGCATGTAAGTTATGCAACATGGGCGTGCACTCTTTAATTTGTCATCTAGTGACATGGGCATGCAACCTCACTCGCATAGGCATGCACTTGGCTCTTAACTTTGTCCTTTTATGACACATCCGTGCAAGGCAATCTGCATAGCCGTGTCTTCCCTAATACCTACAAAATAAAATAAAAACCAATCAGAAAATATGAAATCCCTAATTTATATGAATTATGCCTAATTATTCAACTAATTAACCTATATTTTCTAATATTTCTATATTTTCTAATATTTCTTAATATTTAATTCTATTAATTATTATTAGAAATAAGCAATTATTTACCTAAAAATGAACTAAAAACTAAACTAATCATACTTAAAATGAACCTAATTTTTACTAAATAAATGCAATTATTAATCAGCTATACACACTTGCCAAACTTAAATCTATAAGGTAAAATGTGCACTCGGCTCCTGGCATCAGCTATACACACTTACCAAACTTACATCTACAAGGTAAAATGTGCACTCGGCCCTTGACATCGGCTATACACACTTACCAACTTATATCTAGAAGGTAAAATGTGCACCCGACCTTTGGCATCAGCTATACACACTTACCAAACTTACATCTATAAGGTAAAATGTGCTCCCGGCCCTTAGCATTGGCTATACACACTTATCAAACTTACATTTATAAGGTAAAATGTGCACCCGGCCCCTAGCATCACTATACACATTTTAGTTGGTTAAGATTTGATGTAATTTGTATTCATTATCAAGCTTAAGTATTAAACTTTCCAATTATCCCTTTCCTTTGAGAAGCAAAGGTTCTATAGCAACTCAAGTTCACTTATTATGCTTAACTACACAGTTACATATATCTATAACTTAGTCACATTTATCTTAATTAAACTGGTTCTGTTTAACTTGTTTTGGGTTGATTTAAATGGGTGTCGACATGCTTCTAGTTGAGTTTAAGTTGTGAAATTTCATAGTTAAGCTTATATATAGTAGGAACTGGCCACAAAGGCACCTCCTCAGTGCACTGACGTGCCTCCTCAGTGTATTGAGGTGTCGCCTTAGCACACCGAGGCACCGCCAGATTGATCAGTCATTTTTTATTCGACCTGCAGAGGTATTCTGCACTCAAAAATAATAGAAATTTGACTAAAATCCAAGTTTTCATTACTGATTGCTTCATAAACTACCACAACACATATTTTAACCATTTTAGCACATTTATAATTTGATAATGTGTGTATTATATTTTGAACTCATAATTTAAACACATTTTCTCCACAAACATTAAAAACTCTAATATCTTGAATTGAAATCAAGATTATAACCTAAAGAGATATCCACTCATAAGATTTAAGCTTTGATATCTCTGAATTCTTAGAAGTTAAAAACCCTAGCTACAGTGTCATCTTCTCTATCTCTTCTTCTTCTTTAAGTAGCTCCCCTTTCTTCTTCTTCTTCTTCCCCTCCTCCTGCATTAAAATGTAAGAGCTTCTTTTCTTTTCTAAACCTTTTAAGTTCTAACACCTCACTCATAAGTCCTTATACAACTTTGTTCTTATAATTTAAGCTTTAATCACTTCCAATTACATCTGAATTCTAAAATTTATTTTATTCTCATTATATCTTCCATATCAATTTTATCCAAAATAATAATACTCAATTATATTCAATTAATCCTTTCATTCTATTAAATTATTTATGAGAATACAGATGTTACAATTAACACCACCACCTCCACTATCATGATCAATAACATCAACTGACCACCAAAGGTTATTGATTTTATCACATGAGTTTTTAATCATATATCTAGACTTGCCCCTGCCTTATGGGTCTTATGACCATATCTCAAGGTCATATGACCTTGGATTGCTTCTAGAAGAGGTGGGTTGGTGAGTAGAGGATATAGCATGGATTGACATCGCTGAGATCCCACAGGGGGTTTAATGAATTTGGAAAGAAGAGAAGAGAGGGATCTAGGGTTGAAGATGGAGGCGGCTGTAGAACTATTTTGACAATGGGCTTATGATGATGAAGTAGATAGATGAGATAGCTATGAAAGGCTTAGATTGTAGAGAACATTAATGGTGATTAGGTGGAGATGTTTTGTAGTAATGAAAAGTTTTTTTCCTTATATTTGGATAAATAATTCACTTTTAGTTTTGATATTTTAAATAAAATGATTGTTATTTTCAAATTTTTGGTGTTGTTTTTAATAAAAATATTTTTTTATCTTTTTAAAATAGTGTCTTGCACTCTCTTTTTTTTTAATAAGAATTTGGGGTGAATTGCCTTAATTTGTAATTTTTTGGGCTAATTAGAACAAAAAGTTAATTTTGGAGTTAATTGCACTTTAGATGGGGGCAAATTACCACTTTATCCCTTTTTCCAGCACAACTCTTGACTACCGATTCACTATTGCCACCACCAATAATAACTTGAGTTCTGAGCTGCTTCTTATAATTTTTAAATAGTTTGCCACCCTTCCTTTCCCTTCCCCTCCCTTACCACCACCACTAACAACAATAATAGAAACAACGACAATACAAACACAAATACTGACACCAATATCACCACCACCACCACCAATAACACTAACACAACAACCAAAGCAACAACAACAATGATTAATTTTGCCAACCCAAGAATTTTGACATATCCATGAATTTTGTCATACCCATGAATTTTGCTAACCCATTAATTTTTCAATACTTAAAAAGATTGCTACAAGCTTTGTAATTTTCTTGAATTCTAGCACAAAAGCTATAGGTGCTAGTGATAGAAAAATTGAAGTTGATGACGACAATTGGCAAATGTGGTAGAGCTACTGATTTCATATAATAAGAATTATTTTCCTTCGATCATGGTAGAGTTGAGGATAGGCATGAAGATCTCTTGAATATTCTTGCGTGTCTAACATTATCCATGGATTAAGGAGAAAGTAAAGGGAAGGAAAGGAAATAAAACAAAAATTAATTTTTAATTTATTTGGCTATTAAAAATTTTTAGGAGTGCAAGGGAATCGAAGCATAATTATTTCTCTCATTCTCATTTTATAAGATGAAAATAATAATTATAACACTCCCAACAGACATTTAAACACGTGGGACAATTAAAATTTTTCATAAAATAATACATATTTAACAATTAACATTCTACGAGTATGCTTTCTCATAATAGAACTTCTAAATACACGTTAAGAGGTTTGAGCATAGACATCAGGAATAAATGATAGCAGCATCCAGTTATGCATACCCCAGACTCACCACTGGCCCACCTAATATCTCTATTGCTTGCAGACTTCGACTTAACTATCGCTTATCCTAAAAAATTTAGATGCAAAGGGGTGAGCTTGCTACTCAGTAAGTAATCACTAATATAATTATACATACATAGCTTTTTAAAAACTAATTAAGTTAATTATATATAACTAATAAGCCATCACATTCATAGCACTATCGTAGCTTATTTAAATCACTTAAATCCTTAATGTACAATTTCAATTTATTTTGTAGCTCTTTTGTACTTCTTTAATCATCATTAGTAATGCCCAACACACCAAACTACATATAGTCTGCTATAAGCAGATTCAATACCTTGATTTAAAATGTTATCATAAATTGTAGACACATCCTGTAATAATAATATTATTATTACAGACACTGTATTTATGAATTTAATTTCATTTTCAACTGGAATTACTCAATTTGGAAGTGTATGGAATTAATTATAATTTTTGAATACTAAAAGGTCACACAAAGAAATCAGAGTGAGCAATAAAATGTCAAGCTCTGTTAGACCACTTTAACAATAGATTCAACTCAAACTAAAAACATAAAAGTTGTAAAAGACTTCCAACATGAAACCATTCTCTATTTGGAGTTCTATAGCTTAAGTTATATTAAAAATACAGAGACTGAAGTTTGTAGCAGACAGCACAATCATGTCTGAGATTGTGTAATTCATCTACTGTTAATTTGGTTACGCACCACTGTGCAGAAAGTGCGCACAGCCATGCCTGAGTCTTGAACTTGACATACTGAGCACACACAGTTATGCACTAAAGGCGCACAACCGTGCCCGAGTCTTAAACTCAGCACCCTGAACATACACAGCCGTGCGTTGAAGCCATACAACCATGTCAAAAGCATTTGCTAACAATCATGAGGGATCGTGAAAAGCATAAAGACATATCAAAACTATTTCTTAGGCCACAATTAAGCAAAATAAATTCACCCACATCCAAGCAAAGCTCAATGCTAACCCCAAGACACCTCAAAAGTATATACAAACACCAAAAACTCATTTTTAGGTGTAACATATACAATCAATCACAAATTCAAGCATTCATAATTACATCCTCAAATCATCAATAGCATTCTCATATATCAAGATCCATTCTCATGCATAAGCATAAGATCAAAGAACATACATTAACACACTATTCGGTATCCGCATAGTCATATTTCATAATATATTTAGTATTCATAATGAACTCACATATAAAGGATTATATATAGTCAAATATGCGCACTTGCACTCATCATTGCTAAAGCCCACAATTAACAATTACATAAATAGAAGAGTATAAATATAATTAGTAAATAATTGAGTGCACATCACATAATCTTACATCTCAATACTTTATTTAATATCTGCATTCATCTCAATAATAGGAGTTAGCATCTCATACTGATTCACATAAATGCAAGAATTCACACATTCACATCTCAATATCATTGTTTGGTATCCAGCCAGATCTATTCTCACTCAATCACACCACATTTAGCCACATTGGCTTATGCCTCTCACGAACACGTCCTTACACACAATACCATTCTCACATTTTAATTTGTTGGCATGTCAAGTCTCCTAACTCATATCTCATATAAATATATATAGAAATATGCTTCTCAATATCGTATTTCATCATCTCAACTTACCAATCTCCACTCGGCTTATATCTCACATGATTATTCATAATGATTTGCCATTCACAAGCCTTTACAAGGCTATAACTCACATATTTATCATTGGCTAGCCTTTTATACTCATTCTCCAACTCATACTAACAATCAATTTCACATTTAGTCTCCCAACTCATCACCTTACCTTTATGCACAAAAGTTCAAGTAACAACAAACATCTCATTGTAATGTGCTTTGCACATAACACATCATTATCACATTTCATAACAAATCTCAATATTAACATATCTTACTCAATTACATACTCAAAGTGATCAATCATTGTAGATGATACCTCACCATATTCATCACTCCATAATCACGATACAATCTTTTCCACATTTTAAATATACACATAGCATCAATCTTATATCATATTCACAAACACTAATTTCCATACAAACACATCATATGCTTACCTCATTCATTTACATAGTTCATAGCACATATAATAACCTCTCATGATATACAATCATTTATTTAACTATCACAATGTTGGGATAATATGTGTGAGACTCATATATATTACTTTCATCTTCATTATGTTCTTATATCATTTACTCGGATTCACTATCAAAAATATTACTAATACATTATTCATAATCAACATGTCCCACAAGGTAAAATATTCACTTACAATACTTTCATATCAATATACTTATTAATCTTCCCAATAACATTTATATTCCATTGACCATATTAAAAATTGCCAATCATTTCATTCTTCATATACAAATATCATATAACTTATTCAATTACTTCATGTAACACACATATAATATTACAACTAAATTATACAAGAGAAGTTAAATACATATATTACATTAGTAATTTCTTACCAAAATGCTTCCTAAAACTTTAACAAGTAAGAGTGCTGTGAATCCAAGCACCAAGAATAATAAATTGCAATCCAAAATGATTAAGGGTCAAAAGTAATATCAAATGATAATAAAAAATATGGAAAAAGTGCCCAAGAAGTTGCCACCATAGTTGCACCATTGAAGAGGCCAGTCTGCCAGTAACTACTGGCGAGCGCCAGCCTTTGGCACGTGCCAGAGACCAGTCTACCACTAATAACTGGCGAGCGCTAGTCATTGGTGATCGCCACTTCTTCTGTTCTGCACTAGATAGTTACAATTTTGTTAATACGTGATGTTTCACCTTTCCTTTAACACCCATATTTTTAAATACACTGTTCATGCATTATTGTGGGTATGTGCATGTTGGTAAAGAGAGATATATTTGTTAAGAAAGTTTTGGAGTTATTTGTCAAAATAGGAAGTTGTGGGGTATTGAGAAATTATCCTAATTCATTAAGGAGGTGTAGAGATATTAGGGAGATAATTATTGATAATTATCTATATTATTATTATTATTATTATTATTATTATTATTATTATTATTATTATTATTATTAAGATTTAGTGATAATATGTAATTATTAGAAAGAGACTTTTGAGGGGGAAATAGAATTTTATGATTGGTGGAAGGGTAGTGTGTGTGTGTGTGTGTTAGGTGTGTAGAGAATTGTAGAGAGGAAGAAGAATAATAGGGAAAAATTAAGAGACTTTAGGGAGATTTTGAGTTTCTCTACATATCTAGCAATTAAATTGGGGGAGCTTTACAAGATGTATGAGACTTTGGGAGCATCAATTAGGTAAGCCTTACATTTATTTTGATTAATTGAGTTATGTTTTGTAAGTTGGAAATTCAGGTTCTGTTTTGATTTTTCATTAGTCTTAGTATTTTTGACCATATCTAGAGTTGTAAAACTCTTATTTGAGCAAAGTTTAATGTTCTGAAAACTTTAGAGTATCCTCTACAACTTTTCTATTTTGATCTAGAGTTGATTTTGCTGCTAAGACTGACTGGCACAACTCTATATTTTCATGCTCCTTCTATTAACTCTGTTTTAGCCAATTTTACTTAAAAATCTATATTTAATTCTATGCATGTCCAAATCGAGAAATTTCAATTGAAATTTATTGTAGACTCATTTGGCTAGCTTCATTTTAAATTTCATGATTTTTAAACTTATGTAGTTTAGATTGGGATACGTTTAATCTTGAGTATATAGAGCACTAAGTTGCATTTGAATGCAAGTGGCATGGTAGTTATGTGGTATTGATGTATGAATTATGTGTAGGCATTGATAAGGATAAAAGTGGTACCAATCAATAGGAGAGCTTCTCTTTTGAAGGAGTTAAAGCACCTTGGGTAAGTAATTATCAATATGATGATATATATATTAATTCTCTTGAATATGTGAAATAAATTAATATGAATGAATTGAACCAGCTATGTGATGTGTTATGAATCAACATATGAATTGTGATTGAGTATGAAGTGAAGTGAGATATGGCCATTGATATGTGATTGTGTATGAGAATGTGATATTGTGTTGAATTGATTGATTGAATAAGGTGTGAAGGGAATATGATTATTGAATGAGAATGGTACATATTCATGTGAATTGAGTATGTGTATGTGGCTTGATTGAATGTTGGTGAGGAAATGTGAGGAAAATATGAAATAGTAGGGCTGAGCCGGGTGGATAGCCTTCACTAATTGTGAAATCTAGAACTGAGTCGGGTGGATAGTTCCAGTAGTGGTCGCATGTGAAAAGATGACTTGTGAGATGGGTAAGCTGAGCCGGATGAATAGCTACCCGAGAAATTATATGTGAGGATGTGAGACTGGGACTGAACCGGACGGATAGTCTCAGTATGTGACCACTTGTGAGAAATGTGCATGTGAGGTAATTCTGGCCAGAAACCAAATTATGTTGTGTTATAAATGAATTTGTGGTTAATATGATATTAAATAATCTGAGTTTGTATATATTGTGTTTATGGTTGGTATATGTTGCATTTATGTTTGGTATATGTGTTGTGAATATGATTGGTATGTATTGGAATTAAGAAATATAAATTAATGTCACACTTTAAATTGTGAATATGATTGGTATGTATTGGAATATTATATATAAAAAGTAAATATCTATTTTCAAATAAGA
This sequence comes from Macaranga tanarius, assembly GCA_949673435.1. NCBI lineage: Eukaryota > Viridiplantae > Streptophyta > Magnoliopsida > Malpighiales > Euphorbiaceae > Macaranga > Macaranga tanarius. The sequence continues at coordinate 13,894 of CATIWO010026626.1, read as the reverse complement.
AATAGAACGATATTTCGTGGCTAAATTAATGTCACACTTTAAATTAAATAGATATCACTGTGTGCTAACCCTTTAAAATTTAGAAACCAATTTGAAAAATATTTTTGAATGGCAACATATTTTAATATTTGTTTCTATTTTACAAATGAATTTAACATCTGTTGCAAAATTAAGTCATTTTCTTTGGCAATCCTTCTCTTATCTTTTTATCTATATTTCCCTTTTTCTTTTTAATGTTTGAAATCTCCTTCTATTCTCTTCTTCTCTCTTCCATTCTTTCCTTCTCTATTTATGTTGCATCATCACTATTATCTTGTCGCCACCATTGTTAGTGCTTTAGTTGCCAATTACTCAACCTTTATTTGTCCTTTATGAGTGGAACAGTGAAGAAGATATTAGATGTGGCCTTCAGGTCATCAAAGAGCATAGATTAGGAAGGCATGTCCAAGCTCCACGTCTCTAATGAAGCTCGCAAGGAGTTCGCCGCTCTCCACCATACTTTTAATGATATCAACTCTCAGCTTCAAATTAAGTTCAACCAGGCACTTCTCTCCTCTCTTTTCCTCTCTTATTAAAAATTTGCTCAATAATTTATTTGCTCTTTGGCTAGCTAAGGTTTTATTGAACAAATTTAGCTAGATCCCAAAATTTAATTTTTATTGCATAGATTATTATAATTTTTTGCATTTCTATAAAATTTTTTATTTTGATCTAAATAATGCAGGAACATGAAGTCATGAACCAATGGACTAAAAGTATTATAGAAAGGGAATTGGTTCTTGCTTGGTTAAGAAAACTTATGACTATAATCTCCTTTTTACATGATTTGCTCTATTTTTCGTCACACCAAATATAGCTAGGGATTTTCTAAAATAAATTCTAATTGGTTGGTACTTTTAAATTTCTAGAATTGAAGATGTACTCTTTATCTTTGTTGAGGGAACTGCCTTTGAAATCTTGTGTTGGTCTAGATATTTAATGAGTTTCTTATATTTGCTCTTGAACATAGCTTTTTTTATAGGTATTATAAATGGTGAAACCATAATAAGTAGTCATATTGCTTTAGTTTTCTTTTTTGTTAATTGATTGAATGAGTAGCGGTCAGATGCAAATCTTGGAATTTTTTTGTTATAGTTTTAGTTTTAAATAGTGTTAAAATAGCATATGGTTAAACATTCTAAGAAATGTAAGTAAAAGTGGATTGTTTAAATTTGCGGTTGGTGATGGTAAAAATACCAAAATTTATCTCAAGGCGAACACGGCTAAGACTCGTTCGTAACTCTGGTCGTGTTCCTCTCTGAAAATATCTTCATGATTTCCTCAAAATTTCACATGCCCATGTAAAATGGGATATAGCCATGTTGCTCTCTAATAGAAAATTTTTTAACAAAAACACGTTCATATCGCGAGCTTGTTGAGTCTAACCAATAGAATTCGTGAGCTTGTTGAGTCTAACCAATAAAATCATGTTACTAAGAATATGTATCCTAAAAATGAAAAAAAAAATGTTCAAGCAACCAAAGTCAAGAATGTCACCCATGAAGTAATTAGCGATGCAAAATTTTGTATAATTATAAAAAAAAAAAAAAAAATCTGAAAAGGGGCAAATATTAATTGGTAGAGATTTGCTGACAAAAATAATGATATTTTTCTATAAGTTCCCAATATGAAATTTTAACGTAATTAAAAATATCTTCTTTTAACAATGAGTCCTTCATAGGGGTGGCCAAGGGCCGGTTTCGGCCCGAAACCGAACCGGAACCGGCCCGGTCAAACCCGGAACCAGGATCGGTCAAATTTGGAATCGGGCTGAACCGGCCCTGAACCGAGGATGAGACCCGTTCCGGGCCGGTTCCACCATTCTAGAACCGTGAACCGGCGGTTCTGGTTCGAAACCGGCCGGTTCAGGTTTCAAACCAGCTGGTTCTGGTTCATTTTATGAAATAAAATAAATTATGTCAAAAATTCAAAAAATACAAGTTACAAATCTTTATAAAATTCTACATAATTTTATCTTACTCGTGGTATATTTTGTTTTCTAAAATAATACAACTTTTTTACAGTGCGTAAAACCGAACTGAAAAAACCGGAACCGTGAACCGAAACCGGCCGGTTTGGAACCGGCCCAGAACCGGGGTTAAGCCGGTTCCGGTTCCGTTCCACCTTAGGTCGAACCGTGAACCGGCGATTTCGAACCAAAACCGGCCGGTTCATGAACCATGGCCACCCCTAGTCCTTCATAATAGGCTTGGCTAGGAATATAACCAAGCCAAGCTACTTACGAGTTCGTTCGAATTTGTATATTGAAACTCGTTTAATAAATGAGTTGAATTCAAACTATACAAAGTTTGGCTCATGAAACTCACGAACAATCTCGAATAAGAGCTTGCGAGTCGGCTCATAATTTTAATGTATTAATTTAATTTTAGATATATAATATATATAAATTTTTATTCATTTAAGTATTGTGGACACATGGTCTGGTCCGGCCCGCGAGGCCAAAACCAATGATGAAAATGATAGAAATCTCAACTTAGCGAATGAATTGGATTCTGGCTCAATTATGAGAGACCCAAACACACTCTAAACCCACTAGACCAAATTCACCAAACCAAAACCCATCAGAGCCTAAATAACCTCAGCCCAATTGAACCAAACCCATCAGAGCCCATTAAATCAAGCCCAAAACCCATTAAAAAAAATCCTAAAAAATCTTTATAAAAAGGAAGAGAGGAAACCCTAAAGGGAGAAAAAGAAAGAGAAAAGGAAAAAAGAAAAAAGAAAAAAGAAGGTGGCTAAAAAAGGGCTAGAGAGAAAAAGAAAAAAAAACCCTAAAACAAACAAACAAACAAAAAGATTCAAACTACAAACCAAAAGATTGGAATCAAAACCTTGCATTGGTGGAGACTTGTTCATCATCTAACTCTGAGGGCAAATCCATTTTTACAGCCTAAATATTAGATAGCCCACGGGCTATTTTTATTTATTTAAGTTGTGGTTTGTTTATAATGGGTTGTAATTCATTTCTCCTCCCTACTTTCTTTATGTGTTTTTATTTTTGGTTATTTTGATCATTATTTTTGATATTTATTGTGAATTGTGATTATGTATGTGAATGTATGGATTAAGACCCAAAATTGCATGAAAATAGACTAATAATCAAACTTGGGCTAAAACTAAAATCTAAAAGTTGAATGAGGTCCATTTGCATGTAATTAAAGGGATAATTAAATAATTAAAAATGATAAAATATAAAACACAAACGGAGGCCGATCGCAAGGTCGGGTGGGCCATTCAAAAGCCCATACCCAGTTTCCGAACCCAATCTCTGAGGACGGCTGCTGGGCTCCCTCCGTGGGATTCAGTTGTTGTAAAAGTGTTCCCGGATTTTACCCGAGTGGCGACTCTATTCTCCGACCTAAGCCTATTAAGGCCCAAAGTTGTATTCCTAGTGGGCCCTGAGCTCGCACAGTGCCGTGGTCGCCGAACACTTGGGCGCGCGCTGAACCCCGCCGCCTACAATAACACTAAAGATAAATATTCAAATAAACAAACACTTTATCTAAAAGAATATTTTATTGCCAAAGGGATTAATATACAATGTTTACATACAAAATGGCCCTAGGGCACATCTAAACTAACACAATGATCTTCCAATACCTGTTAAATCCTAAGATTACCAGGAATTAGGCATCAAAATCATTGATTCCTAAGAATGCCGATATTTGGAAAATTTGGGAATTAATTTATTAAAACATCAAAAACGAAGTTAAGATTTCAAAGCCCAAAATAAAAGCCTAAATGATGGAATTTAGGCCTGAAAATGGGCCGGTCATAGGTAAGCTTAGTAAAAAATGTAGGTCTCTGAGTCAGCTTCAATTTGATATATTATGGGCCCAGTGATTCCACATATGCCAAAAGTTATGATATTTAGAAGCAACGCTGCGCTTCGAGGCCTTTAGAAGCAACGCTGCGTATCGAGGCATTCCAAAAACACCAAAGCCATCTCATCTGCATCAATAACTATGTACATAGTTTAGTATATAATACTATAAGTATTACAGTAAGTATTATAGTATAGGTATCAATAAATATTTGTTAATATAATAATAAAAAAATAAAACCGAATTATAAAAATACGTCGTTTCCTCACTCACTAGCCACTTAAATTACAAATTATCGACTACTAGAATACTAAAATATAAATAATTTTAAAACTATATAATTTTTTATAAGTACTTATATAATATAACTCATTTAATGTAATTGGTATAAATTAATTTTTTTATTAAGTCTAATTATAAGATTAAATAAATATGCATGTACAATATTAGTTTAATATTAAGTAGTAAGTAAATTAAATTAAATTTTAATTATTTTATATATTAAATATGGGTAAATTAGTAATCAAATAATTATCTCAAATACCTAAAAAAAAAAAAATTAATTGCTGACTTGGGCATCCGTGCGATGGTAGTAATGTGGTTGAAGTCTCTCTTCGCTGTGATCACATGGATCCGTGCGAAGGCAGTAGTGGAGATTCCTCAAACTGCCTTCAATCTTCATATATAAGAATGTTAAATTGTCTTATAGATGAATAAGGTTAAGTAATTAACTAGTGAAATTTCATTCATAACATTAAAAATTTATAAATTCAAGTAATTAATTGCCATATAAATAAATGTTCTTTTTAAAATAGAAAATTAATAGTATTTTCTGTTAACTTCATAATATAGGAACATAATTTTTTTTTTCAAAGTAGCTCAAATTAATTCTATAGTTTTAAAATAAAATTAAAATTAAAGTTTCAAATTTTTATATGATTACGAATAGAAAATAGAAATGGTTATTAAATTAGTTGAATTATTCTTTTCATTGACTGTTTTAAAAAACAATACTTTTAAGGGAGAATATGGTGGATTCTAAATTGATAAGGTCAAAAGCCAAATGAGCATTTAATAAGCAACGAATGGCTTGCATCCTTTATAATTTATATTATGCATTGCTTGATTTTCCACTTTCGTGCAGATCTTATTTGTTCACTTTTTTTTTATCATTTTCTTTTTCATTTCTCTAATGACAGTATATGATTTCTTTGGCTTTAAGACTTAATTAACGTGTGATATTTATTAACACTTAGATAAAAATTAAACTTACATGGATCTCTAGGTCCCTTTTTTTCGTTGTTTGAAGGTCAACATACCAAAACTTTTAAAAATTGGTTATCTATACTAAGGGGGCATTTATTTAGGTTAAAATAAGGTATAGAATGGGAATGGGAATGACTCATTCCCATTTTTATTGTTTGTTTTTGACTAATAGGCTCTTGGAATGAGAATCCATTCCCCCAGGAATGAGAATGACCCATTCTACCCAAAATGCAAGGAATCAAATCGCAGATTAAGTAAAAAAAAAGACCAATTCCATGGACAGATTAAATAAATGCAAATGTGACTATTTCTAAGATTCTTGTGCTACATTTGACAAATGACTAATAAGCTAAACAAATCAGATGAAGTTTTGGGGGTTCCAGAATTTGTTTATATATTTCACAATACCTATTACACCTTAAATTCAATAATTTCTTTATTAGTATAATTCATGTGAAAAAATGTATGAAGAAAGCCTCTAAAGTTTGAATAATATTCAAATGAATGATGTTTGAATCTTATAGGTATTAATTTTGGGTTGATTATTAGATCGAATACCTCTATAAGTTATTCATTGCAATTCCTTCTACTTCAAAATTAGTATTTTTCAGCATCTAAATTAGTATTTGTTAATAAAAAAACTATAAAATTTTTATTATACTTGAAAAGTTATTGTTTTCAATTGCGTAATTGTTTGTGAAAGTGGAAGTGAGGAAATGGATCTATTATTAATTGCATGGCTGAGTCAAATTACAAATTAAACACTATTCACTATATTACAGTGTAAATGCTTTCTTTTATAGAGAATTTAAATGATATATAACTTCTCTTCCTTTTAATCTCTTTTTGTAAATAAAATAGCTATGTTTTCTTTTTTTTTTTTTAAAAAAAAATCATATTAGTGTTTTACTTAGCAACCAATTAAGTAAAAAAAAAAAAAAAAAAAAAAGTCATATAATATTGATTTGAGATAAAAGTTGACAAGCCAAACAAAATGTGAAAGCAATAAGAGAAATTCAAGTTGAAGATAACTAGAACACAAAAGTTGAAAACAGTTGCTCATCCAGAAGAACTAGCCTTGCTTCCTAGTAGGGTATTTATATATATATAGCACAATACCGTGTATTTGATCAACTGATGCAGACATTTTTGACATTATATAAGAGCCGATTAATTTTTGCGTGTTAAAGCCAAAGTATCAACATAGATAATACATAGAGCATCATTCTTCATTCTTCTTGTTCATACAATGAATATCGACAACAACACATGATGAAAATGACCCACTATATTTTATTAATAGTTTGAAATTAATTTTACATATTATGTATATAAAAAAAATTATTATATTACTTGTAATGAATCTAAGAATATTTTAAAAAATATTACTATCATCGAATCATAATTTGTGTTAATTATATGATGGTTTATTTAGTAAATAATTTATTTTTAATTTTTAAAAAATAATTTCAATTTAATTTATATTTTAAAAATTTTTTAGACTCGTTAATATCACGAGAACAACAAGTAACATAATGAATTCGACTTGATTTTAATTCAGTAATAAATGAACTAAATTTGAACTAGTTACTCCTAAAGGAAATTAGGAAAGCATAATTTTAATTTTTTTCTTATATATATATATAGAAATATTTTATCATCTACAACAAAAATTAAATCTAAAACCTTTTTATGTTTTAAAAAAAAAATTTAGGATTTATCTATTCAATTTTCCACATTCTACTTTAAAATTTTAATATTTATTTTGTAAAATATTTAATTATTTTAATAGACGAAATTCATTGTAAACCTTTTTGAAAATAAATTTCTAAGTGTCTCCCAGTTTATTCGTTACTTTTTCTCCTTGTTTTCATACCAAATATAGAATGTGATACATTTCAGTTGATTGATATGACATATCATTTTATGTCATGTAATACGCATATCAGTTGCACATTCCTGTGCAAAAGTTCAATTTGAAATGATGACTTGCAGAACATTTACATAGTAATTATAATTGTGTAAACTCGTCATGCATTGGACCGCATAGCGCACTGGATTAGCGCGTTTGACTTCGGATCGACAGGTCGTGGACTCGTGGGTTAGCCTCCACTCTGGTTATCGTTATCAATGTTTTAGAAGCTTTAACGCCGTTTCGATTAGCTTTAGCTGTTTTCGTTATTGTTGCTGTTATAATTAAATTAGCTTTTATTGTTATAGTTAAATTAGTTGTTATTGTTATTGTGCTATTTTTATTTTGATTAGTTGTTAAATCTGTTGCTGTTATAATATAAAATTACTAATAATGACAATTGTTATTTTTTATTTGTATGTATATTTAAAAATTATTATGATGATGTTAAATATTTTTTCAAACACATATAAATATAAATTTATATCAATATAAATATATTAACAAAAAAAATATCATAATATAAGAAGTTAAAAAGTATCAAATGAAATATAAATAAAAATATGTAATTTATGCAATAAAACAAAACTCACAATAAAATAAAAATATGTAATTTACTCAACAAAATAATATGCTACAGTATAGTGAATAGTAACAGGCTGCGTAGTAACGGACTTTTACAGTATTTTACTATTTCATTTCCATGTAAAAATTCATACAAATTTATTTTTTCACTATTCATCAAATACTATTCTGACTCTGTTTCCGAAACGGATTGCGTTAGAAAATTCTATATAATTTTTTCTTTCTCGTGGTATATTTTATTTTTTAAAATACCACAATTTTTTTACAGTATGTGAATAGTACTATTCATCAAATTACCATTTCTGATGTCCGTTTCCAAAACGGTTTACGACATAAAATTTCACATAATTTTCTTTTTCTCATAATATATTTTATTTTTCAAAATACTACAATTTTTTTACAGTGCGTGAATAGTAATAAAAAATTATTAGTTGGTGTTGTGAAATCTATCCAATAATTTGCTTGGTTGGTAGTCTTAAATGGTAGAGGAAGGAAATAAATTATCAACCTTTCCAATAGCTCCAATTCGGAACTGATGGAATGCTGCGTTTATTTTGCAAAAAATAGACTCAGAAACGTTATTACCCGCTCATCCAAAACGAGGAGTTGATATATTCTTTTTTTATCGAACACGGGACAAAACGCACATCCAAACGGCACCTAACTCGGTTTTGGAGCTGAGGGGTTGATTTTTTTTTTCTCTCTCCAACTTACAAATATTTGAGTTTAAATTAACCATATCATCAATTTTTTCAAAAAAAAAAAAAAAAAAAAAAAATCCTCTGGTTATGGATTGGCTAATTCCAACAGGCACCAACGTAAACATCTTGCTCTCAAGTAACATAAATGGGGTTGGAACTGAAACAAGGCCGAATAATTATTTCAAACAACACCATCTTGCAATATAGTTGCATGATTAAACATGTTTAATTGGTTAATCCTTATTTTTATCGCGGAAGGTTAACAATTAAATAATAAAAGATTCATTTTATGGCATTAAAGGTCATGAGTTTATTTGGGTTTAATTTCTAAAATAGCTCTTAATTATTCTAAAGTCACTTGATTTCTCTACACTTTCTTCCATTTGTGAACTTTATTTTTCTTACACCATGACATTCAAAAGGGTGTTTAATTCAACTAATTTAACTAATTAATAAATATTTTCATTAAATAGCTAGCTGATTTAGCCAATTAATAGAGATTTTACATTACATAGCTAAATTTTAAGTATTTGGTGAGTTTTTTAAATCAACAACTGATAATTGTTTACTAAATAAGTCCATATTTTTACCTAGTCGTGCAGCCTTGACCCATTTCATATATATGCAAGTTAATGTTTCCCTTTACATTGTATTGTATGTAGATAAAATAAATTGGGTATATATTCCACTTGTATTCATTTAATTTTATACAATTTCTTCATTTCAAAATATGAGTTAAAAGTTTTCTTATACCTAGATAATGATATATATATACACACACACATATAGTATGTGTGTATTTTATCATTTAAAATTCATATAAAAATGTTCTGTTAATTAGTGAAAAAAATGAATTTGAAATGATTTAATGTTTACAAATACATTTTTTTTTTCTTATTATAATATGGGGTTTATGAACAATTTTTTTTTTCTTTATATTTTTTTAAACAAGAAGCATGTAGTTTTTATGGTGAAGTTAAAACTATATTCAACAAAAATTGTTATAAATAAAAAACTAAAAACCGATATAATCAAACCAGTTTAATTGGTTAACCAATTAATTAGATAAGCAATATAAATGGTTTGGTTATGGTTATAAAAATTAAAAAAATCATATAATGCAGTTGAGTTTTAAATTTTGTTCTATAGTTCAGTTAACAACAATGCTCACCCCTGGGGAGTAACCACACTCTTATTCTTTAATTATTTGTTTTTACCATCAAGATTAATTTGTTGGGTCTGATCTTTCTTGTTCTTTTCATTTATTTTTCTTTTTCAAATTCAGTTTGTTTTCACATTGGATGGAAGAAAAGACCCACAAATTCCTGAATATGCATCATCCATTGTTGCTAAAGATCTTGAGCCTGCACTAGAAAACTTGTATACAAAAGGTCCGGTAGCAAAAGACTACCATCAAGATTAATGTCTAGAAAGACATGCTATCAGCACTAAGAGACTTCAAGCCAAAACAAACAAGTAATTTTTTATATCATAAATACACGCCGGTAATGCCCAGAAAAATAAATTATCAGTACTAAAACATTCATCAAGAACGAGCATGCTAACGAAACTTCCAACCCACTACCTGAAGCTGCCTCTTAATTAATTAATTGCTTTCTGAGAATAAAAATTGTTTGCTTTTTAATTATGTGTGGAGATGCCTCTCATCATCAATGTATGAATGTGTGTTGCCTCTCCTACATGTAATGCAATAAAATTTGCAAGCAATGAGTATCTCACTACTTATCTAAATAATTTCGTTAATCACTCATAATTTTTATTTTTTTATGCTTATATACAGAGGTTAAATGATTGTTTCTAAAGTAAAAAAATATAAATTTTATTTTGTTATTTTTTTTCTAGAATATGAAATAAACATATTTAGCAACAAACATATTAATCATTATCTTGCATTTTATAAATATTATCAAATGAAAAAGTACTAATTAACTCGACACTTTTACACCAATTTCTTAAATCACTTTATTTGACATTGTTTAATTTGTAAAAATCTATTTCTAGAAGTGTATAAATAATATTTTATCAAAATGATATAAAATTGTTATATCATATTAATCTCATTTATTAACTCAATTTGATTATGTTTTTCAACTGAAGTTGCATTCAAGTTTCAAATGGATACTTGAATGGTAATATAACACTGTATCATAATTCAGAAGCTTTGAACATAAACAAAATGCAAGTATAGGAAAAGGAAAATGCTAGGGTGAAAGCTGTTTAGAACTACAGAAAATGGAATTTCAGCTAACAAGCTCATCTGAATTTAAATCCATCATCATAAAAACTTGGTGAAGGGTGACATAAAAAAATCTCAGGTGAAAAAAATTTTGAATATAAATTCATGTCATGGTGTCTTCCAAGATTGGATATAACCTTACACCTTGATGGCATACTTCCTCACTGGAAAGTACATCTCTTGCTTCTTTTCACGCTCTGTCTTCAACAATGCCTATACAACAGAAGACAAAGGCAAGGCACACGTCAACCATTGTACAACAAAACATAACATAAACATCCGTAGCCCCTTGAACTTGACACATTTGCAAGTTTACTTCTTCAACTTATAACTTGTTAAAACACTCTTCATCTAGTTTAGATGTCTAAATAGTTTTATTTCAACTTAAAAAAAAAATTATTTAGACACTTAAAATGGCACAAAAAGTGTTGATAAACCTTATTTTTAGCAAATTCAAGTGTTTAAAAGATCATTTTTGGAGATAAAATGACAAAAAGTGTCTATAAATCTTATTTTTAGCAAATTCAAGTGTTTAAAATATCATTTTGTAAGTTAAGGTGGTAAAATGACAAAAAAATGTTAGTACAGAAGGTTGCACATGTATTAAGCCCATAAACACATATGTATGTTCAGACTTCATACATAAATGCAACTAAGACAACCCATATAGTCCACCTTCAATTCAGCATTTGCCAATGATTAAATTCACGATAATAGAAACAATACTTATATGCTACTGTTAGCAACAATAAAAGTTAAGCTTGAAGAAAACAGAGATTTTTTTTATCATATTCATCCCATAAGAAGATGAAGATGATGATAGAAGGATCATAACTTAAGGACATAATCATGCATTTCTACTTAAAATGGAAAACCAGAAAAGCATACTCAAATCCAAATAAATCCTAAATCGTGTACCCCGCAAGTAACTCATAATACTCAAAGCACCATTGATCACATCAGTAGTCAACTACAACTAACCAAGTTGCTGAGCAAAAAAAAAAAATGAGGATGCTCAGAAGCCCAAAAAAAAACATTAAACATTGTCCCAAAAAGTAATAGCTAGTTAGCCCGGACACGGATATACACTTGGGAAAATGACTTTTAATTGAAGTGTCTTCTAACTAAAGTGTCGGACAAGTATTGGACACGGAAATGTATACTGATTGAAGTGTCTGCATCATTGAGTAATGACAATCTTTAAAAACTAATAATCCAAGTACCTGATGCTTAGTAAGGAGCCTACGAATGGCTCTAGTCTTCTTAGGACGCAAATCAAGAGGCAAAAACTTCTTATTCTTGTATGCTTCCCTTAAAGCCGCCTTTTGCTTTTGAGATATCACAGTCAACACTTGAGCTATTGATAACCTTACCACCTTACTGTCAAAAAAATACCCATTAATTGCAAATCATTAAACAGACACATAAACGTAAAGATACATTAAAAAAAAAAGATTGAAAAACAAATTGGGTACATCTTTGAAAGCTTGTTGGGTGCACCACCAGTGACTTTAGCGACACGGAGAAGAGATAGCTCTCCTTTTAGATCTTTCAACTGGTTCAATAGCTCTGTCTTTGATTTGTTTCTCAGCTCATGAACCTTAATTCTTGCTTTAATCAAGACAAAAGAAGAAGAAGAAGAAGAAGAAGAAGAAGAAGGTTAATGAGAGAGATTAAAGCAAATCAATTACATTGGCGACAAGTAGCAAAAATATAGAATTTTTGAGAGCTTACCCATGGCTCCACTTCGTCGCTAAAAGACTGAAACAGAGTTACTTGTGCTCTTTTTCTTGAAAGAGAGTAAAGGGCTTTATGATGCGTTTTTTTCGTTTGAAAAAACCCTAATTTTGGCATGCACTTGTGAAGTTGCAGTTGTTGGGCCGTAACCTTTTTAATGGGCTTAGAGGCAGAAGCGATGAATGGCCATGGGTCAAGTTTCGTTTTCCATATTTATGTTGTCGAAGAGTCTGGATTCGGATTCAGGTGGGATTGCAAAATGATTTCGTGCTTTGAACAAATCTACCATAAAAACTTGGGCTTTTAACATATTTACCCTAAAAACATACCTTAATAATAAAAATATCCACTATTTTTATTAATTAAACGCGTGTCTCTTTTTTTCAAAAATAATTACACGCATACCACCTCTTCCTTAAGCTGCGTTCTTCTTCCTCTCCCTCAATCAAATATGTGAATATTTGATCTTGTTCATCACCGGTAGGATCTTGATCTTATTCTTCTTCTTCTCGCTCCCCTGTTCGAATCAAACAATTCTACACTACTGTAACTTGTTTCTCTGCTGTACTCTGTTGCCGCTTCTTTCATACGGTGCCATTTTATCTCTGCAACAAACCAAGAGACATAGAAAGCTATCACCCATAAAAGAAAATAAAGTGTTTTTGTACTGCTTTTTCTTCTGTGTGTTTTTCCTTTTGACAATTTCACTGTTTCTTCTTCTTCTTCTTGATCCTATTGTATCTAGCTAGCTAGCCTTTTGAAGGGTTGTTGCAAGGTATCTCATTTCTCCCTTTAATTTGTTTATTTTTTTCTGCTTTAGTTAACCTGTTTTCAAGATTGGAAGTTTGGAACTTTTCTTTTATTCCTGTACTTTTAGCAGCAAAAGTTGGGAGCTTTAATTTTCTTTTTCATTATTCTGTTGTTATGTGAGATCAAGGGGTTATCGGTTTTGGATCTCTCATTAATTAAGGACTTGGGTTGGCTTTGTTTTTGGTTTTAATTGATTAAAAGTACTGTCCTTTTAGATCTAATTCATTGCATAATGTACTCGTTTGAGATTTTAATGTTTTACTGGTAGATATTAGTATTTATGTTGTATTGTGTTGAATCTGTGGTTTCATTAGTATTATGATAGTGAAGGGTAGGGACATTTTTAAATCCTATGAAGTTTGTAACTATTAGCAATCAATTCCCATTTTTAAATTTACATGCTGCTATATAATCCATTGGTTGTTGAGCAACATACTTACAAATGTTGTGCAACTGATGATTATGATTTATTTTATCATAAGTCTTTGAGTTAGGTTGCATCTGCAGCGTCACCTTCTGTTTAATATTTAATTTTGAGTTGAATTTGATCTTTTCAGTTGAGGCAGCATTTTCAATAGATGCCAAAGTCTGTACCGTACTTGGAGTTGTAGGCAAATGTACAGATGATCGTGGGGGCTTTTGCTGAATAGGATTTAAGGTACCAGTTTTGCGAAAGTTAGGAATATTAGACTTGGCAAGATTGCAGGGTTGACTACTCCTCTGTAACAGGATATGGGAACCA
>CATIWO010026590.1:0-16536 GCA_949673435.1 Macaranga tanarius | reverse complement strand
GCCCACACCCTTTAGATACATTAAAGCCCAAATTTATCCAAACCCAATTGATCACTTTTATATGGGCTTAACCTATATGACAGTCCACAATACATAATTATTTACATATAAGCCCAATGTTGGATTAAAGATCCAACAGGGGGTGGAGATGGTTAGTGTTGGGTGAGATGGGGGTGGCGAAATTGCACGATGGTGGCGGCAGTTGGGTGATAAGATGGCGACAGACAGGTGAGAGTGATGGGCGGCGAGACAGTAAGCAGGATAAAGAGAAGGAGGTAGCGGCGGGATAGTGAGCAGGGAGAAGGAGGCAGCGACATGAGAGTTTTTTTAGGGCCGAAGAAAAACAATAGTAGTTTAGAGAATTAGGGATAATTTTGATAAGTTTAGGGTTAACTTGTACACTTCAAAACTATAAAAACTACATACTTTTAATGAAAACTATATAGTTTTGATGGGTTTAGATATATATTAGGTGTTTATTATAAAATTAATATCTATTAATAATTTAAATATTAATTATCAAAATAATTTAATAAAATTAATATTTATTAAAAATTTAAATTTAAATGTTAATTTAATGAAATATAATTTTATTATATTTAATGAAATATGTAATTCTATTTTTAATTAGTACTAATACTTAATATGATATTAGTACTAATACTTAATATGATACTATTATATATTATGAATTATATTAATAGTAATATTAGTACACATGAAAATTTTGTAATCTAATTCTATTAATATTTAAATTTAATACATATAGTTTACATGAAACTATTATCCTAATATTTGATAATAATAATAATAATAATAATTATTATTATATAAAATGTTATATTGATAACAATAATAATAATGTATACTAAAATTATATATCAATATATGTATTTCTGTTAATACAATTGAGAATACTATCTTAGACTAAATATATGTCAATTGTGTAACATATATATATATATATATATATATATATACTAGTTACTAGTATATAACGTATTAATGTATGCAATCATTCAAATAATAATAATTATATAAAATATTTTATTGATAATAATAATAATTTATACTAAAATTATATATTAATATATATATTTCTATTAATACAATTGAGAATACTATCTTAAACAAAATATATATGATTTTATTGTAGATGATAGTAATATTAATACATATCAAGTTCAAGTATATATATATATATATATATATTAACACAATTGACTTACATCAAACTAAAAAGTAAAAATTTAAAAATCTTGTAGATTCTTTTTAATATATAATTAATTTAAGAATCTTGTAGATTTAGGTCCCCTAATCTATATCTAATTATTTATTAAAAATCAAAATTTAAATTGATTGGTGTATTTAATTTTAATAACATTAAAATCAAAACTACGTACTTTTGTGATAAAATTACGTAAAAAATTAATTATATTTTATATATTTAAAATATATATTAAATTAATAATTTTAATTAATATAATATATTGTAGTAATAACATAATAAATAGTGGTTAATAAAATTAATAGAATTTTTCATATAATACAAAAAATTAATAATTTCTTTTAATAATGTTAAGAAATTAGTGACAGATTTTTATATCTGTCACTAATTATTTTATTAGCAATGAATTTTTATGTTTGTCACAAAATTGGCGATGGATTTTTATGTCCGTTGCTAAATTGGCGACATATTTTTATATCCGTCGCTAAATTGGAAACATATTTTTTTATCCGTCGCTAATTTAGGCGCCAACTTTTGGTGCAAATTTTTTTTTTGGACTTTGCCGACAGAAATTTTTATCCGTCGGTAATTAGTGACAGAAAACAAGATGTCTCTAATTTCCGTGACGTTGCTAATTTCCGTCGGTAAATCGTTGCATTCTAGTAGTGAAATTTCTTTAGCTATATCAATAACAAACATATTGCTATATGTTCCTAATTTCTATTACATAAACTAAGTAATTTATAAAATAATAATAGTAAGTTAGAATTTGATAAAAACTATTTTTAATACATATGAACATGGGGACACTCCATCAAATTTGAATTCTTTAAGCTATGACGGAGGACCTATAACGAGAGCGAGAGCTACGAGGATGAAAGAGACTATCATAGGACTTGTGCAAGAGAATTTAGAGCATATAGGACAAGGTGGAAGCAATTTGATGGAAACTAAGTCAATCAACTTAGTTAATTGTATTCAGGTCAATGCACACCCGTGTATACTTTTACGCGGCCGTGTTTCAAGTACCCAAAATAGCTAGTAGGGTACACGGGCCACAGACATGCCCGTGCTTAAGTGCTTAAAATATCCAATAAGATACACGGCTAGAGACACCCATGTACGAATAGGCATCAGGCCGTGTAACATACTATCTTAAACCCATCGTCGAAACATGCCTCGTGTATGATTAAGGCCAGGTTGTGTAGCAATCTGCCCATTTTTTTATAGCTCGCACATGCCCGTGTTGAATTATACACGCCCATGTCTCGATAAATTTATTTTATATGAATTTGTATTCTAATTAGCGAAATAAGAGTTTTCTTTATATTTTCTTTACTAATTTGGATTTATGTCTAATTGAGAGTATAGTTGTTTATTCCTAAAGAATTATTTTCTTTTGGAATTAGTTTAGGTTTAGGATTACAAGTCTATAAATATTTGTAAAAATATTATTTTTCATGGTAGATTGATATTGATTATTTTCAAATTCATATTTGAATTTTCTAAAGTTCTTGCGAGAGCTATCTTCGAATTTATTTCGAGCATGTTGCGAATTTAATCTTTTGATAATTAGAGTTCTTAGCTGTTAGATAGCTATTGGGTTCTAATTCTTTTTTGGTTTATGCTAGATAGATCTTTGGGCAACGATTCCAATAGATTGTTACAGTTTCTAGTTGTTAGATAACTAAAGGATTGTATCAGATTTGGTATTAGAGCACAGGCTCTAGTATAAGCAACGTATCCCTATAATAGTATTTGTGCATTAAAAAAATTGACATTATCAAGTTCAGCTGCATCAAAATTGCATCAAGTGATTCGGCCCTAACAAAATCAAAGAATTCATATTGACCATAGCCGATTGCATGATTGCATCAACAAAATTTGTGGACCCTATTGAAAACCCAAAAATATAACAAAATTCATGCATAAATAGCCTCAAAATTCTGTTATACCTGAAATCAACTAAAATAGCCCCAAAAATCATAAATTTGTGATTTAAGCTCATAAGGTATTTAAAAGGCTTTTAGAGTTAATCCTTTTAGTTTTCTTTCACTATTAGCTTTAGTTGTCAAGATTTGATTTGTAATTCTCTTAGAAATAGTAGAGGTTTACCTCAATTAAGAACTTAAAGGGAATTTTTGTGTGTGCTTAATTTGTGAATGCATTAGAGGGTTTTCCAATCTGATTGAGAGAAACACATGAGTGAGTGTTAGAATAAGAGTTTTTCTTTTAGATATACATCATGGATATAAAAGAGAAAATTACATTAGAGGCGATACAAGGAATATTATAAAAGATGATGGCTAAACAAAAGGACATGAGGAGTGTAAGTTAAAAGGTCCATGAGAGGTTGGAGAGGTTAGAGCTAGGTACCTCTATTCGAGCAAAGGACACCAAACACATTCTTTTTAATGATTTAGAAGAGGAGGCAGGCGAAGAGGGATCTACACGTGCCAACAAGAGCAAATCCAAGGATGGAAATTTAGGATCAGTCAAGATAAAGATTTCAGCTTTCAAAGGGAAGAGTGATCCGGAGGCTTACTTGAAATAGGAAAAGAAGGTTGAGCGTATGTTTGATTACCATAACTACAACAAAGAAAAGGAAGTAAAGTTAGCAGCCGTGGAGTTCACTGACTATACCGGTGTATGGTGGGATCAATTTACATTTATCAGGTGTAGAAGTGGAAAAGGTCCTATTTCATCATGTTTTGAGATGAAAACTATAATGAGGAAGATATTTGTACCTTAACACTATTTTAGGGAGCTATATAATAGGCTATAAAGATTGACCCAAGGCTCTAGAAGTGTTAAAGAGTATCATCAAGAGATAGAGATGGCCATAATTCGAGTAAACATTGAGGATAGAGAGGCTACCATGGCACATTTTCTATCAGGTTTGAAGTATGAAATTGCTAACCTTATTAAATTGTATCATTATATAGATTTGGAGGATATGGTACACATGGCAATTAAGGTGGAAAGCAATTGAAGGTGAAAACCAAGGCAAATTCAATTCCTATATCTCCATGGAAATTGAATTGGAAAAATAACAAAGGAGGAGAGGCAGGTAAAAATAAGAGCAGATTTGAGCCAATTAAAAGGAAGGATGTTACTATACCAAAAGTGAAACATAAGGATGACAAATCCAAGGTTAAGTCAAATAATATTTAGTACTTTAGATGCATAGGATATGGACATAGAGCTGCATAATGTGCAAATGCAAAAATCATAACCCTACGTAATGGAAAGGTGATGAGCGAAGATGAGGGTGATGATGATGGTTTGAGCGACATGCCACCATTAGAGGACACATTTAATATGGAAGGAGATGAATCAGCCCCTCAAAGTCCAATTTACATATAGGTTACTAGGCGAGCCTTAAGCATACAAGCTAAAGAGGAAGAGGTACAATGTGAGAATATCTTTCATACTAGGTACATGATAGATAATACACTGTGTAGTATGATCATAGAAAGTAGGAGTTGTGCTAATGTTGTTAATGCTATTTTAGTTGATAAATTGGGATGAAAAATAACTAAACACTATAGGCCTTATAGATTACAATGGTTGAATAATAGTGGAGTTATTAAGGTCACTAGGCAAGCATTAATTTTATTCTCTATTAGGCGTTATCATGATGAGGTATTATGTGATGTAGTTCCTATACATACTAGTCATATATTATTAGGACGTCCATGGTAATATGATAGGCTAGTCATACATGATAGTTTTACTAACAAATATTCATTTAAGATGAATGGCAGAACTATCAATTTGTTACCTATGATGCCTAAGAAAGTATACAAAGATAAAAAAATTCTGAGTAAATGTAAAAGTGCATATGAAAAAGAAAAGGTACACCTGTAAAAGGAGAGCTGTGAGAAAAGCCAAGAGAGGTGTGAGATTATAGAGGAAAAAGGAGAGAGAATAGAGAGGATGCACAATGAGAAAAAAATTAATGAGAGTGAATATGCAAAAGGAGAGAATAGTGTGCAGAGAGTGGTAAAAAAGAGGCAAAAGGAAATTTCTATGCTAGAGAGGGTGAGAGTAAAAAGGATTAATTGAACAAGTAACTTATGATACTATTAGTATTCAAGGGTGCATGTTTATCTTTTGATTTTAAGCCAATTATCTCTTCTCTTCCTAGTTCTTTTCAAGCTTTATTGTAGGAATTTAAAGATCTATTTTCTGAGTCTATGCCTGAAGTTTTGCCACCGTTAAGGGGGATAGAACATCAAATTAATTTTATTCCTAGAGCACTAATTCCAAACAGACCAGCCTATAAGAGTAACCTTGAAGAAACTAAGGAATTACAATGACAAGTGGATGAGTTGTTGTCTAAAGGGTTGATTAGAGAAAGTATGAGCCCATGTGCTATTCATGTGCTATTAATGCCTGAAAAGGATGAAACATGGTGTATGTGTGTTGACTATCGTGTCGTCAACAAAATCACTGTAAAGTACTGCCATTCTATACCTCACTTAGACGATATGTTGGATGAATTACATGGTACATGCATATTTTCTAAATTTGATTTAATAGGTGGGTATCATCAAATTAGAATGAAAATTGATGATGAATGGAAAACTGCCTTTAAGATAAAATATAGGTTATATGAGTGGTTAGTCATGCCATTTAGTTTAATTAATGCTCCTAGTACATTCATGCATTTAATGAATCATGTTTTGAGGGATTTTATAGGCAGATTTATTATTATCTATTTTGATGATATACTTATATATAGTAAATCACTAGAGGACCATATTATGCATGCTAGATCTATTTTTAGTGTTTTACGTGCATAAAAGTTGTATGCTAAGCTTGCTAAATGTACATTCTATGGGCCTAAAGTTATATTTTTAGGTTTTGTTGTTAGCGAGTATGGTGTAAAAGTGGATCATGACAAGGTTAAGGCTACTGAAACTTAGCCTACACCTAAGAATGTCGGGAATGTTCATAGTTTCCATGGCTTAGCTAGTTTTTATAGGCACTATGTTTATGATTTTTCTAGCATAGCAGCCCCTTTGATAGAAGTAATTAAAAAGAATGTTGGATTTAGGTGGGGTAAAGAATAAGAAGATGCTTTTAACTTACTGAAATCTAAATTAATTTCTGTAACTTTTCTTATTTTGCCTAACTTTGATAAAATATTTGAGATTGAATATGATGCTTTTGGAGTGGGAATTGGTGCTGTCCTTATGCAAGAGGGTCAGTGAATTGCATAGTTTAGTGAAAAATTAAGTGGCGCAACACTTAACTACCCGACATATGACAAGAAGATGTATGCCTTAGTAAGGGCATTAGAGACATGGAAACATTACCTATTGCCTAAAGAGTTTGTTATCTATACCGACTATAAGAGTTTGAAGCATTTGAAAGGTCAGAATACACTTAACAAACAACATGCTAAGTGGAGTGAGTTTCTTGAATCCTTTCCTTATGTTATCAAATATAAAAAAGGTAAAGAAAATATTTTGGCTAATGCATTGTCAAGGAGGTATGTTTTACTTACTACTTTGGATGCTAAATTACTTAGTTTTGTGCATATTAAAGAATTGTATACACATGATCATGATTTTAGAAATGTGTATAATACATGTGAGACAACTACCTTTGACAAATTTTATAGACATGATGGGTATTTATTTCGCCTAAAGCAACTTTTTATGCCTAAATGTTCATTACCTTTATTGTTAATTAAGGAGGCACATGAGGGAGGTTTGATGGGATACTTTGGCATAGCTAAGATATTAGATATTTTATAGAAGCACTTCTTTTGGCCTAATATGAAATCTGATGTAACTAGGTATTGTGCTAATTGTATTACATGTTTACAAACTACGTCTAAGGTGCATCTGTATAGGTTGTATTCACCATTACCTGTTCCACAAGCACCTTGGGCAGACATATCTATGAATTTTGTACATGGACTACGTAGGACTAGGCATGGTAATGATAGTATATATATAGTTATTGATAGATTTTCTAAAATGGCACATTTTATTCCATGTCATAAAACCGATGATGCATCACATATTACTGATTTTTTCTTTAAAATTATAGTATGTTTGCATGATATACCTAAAACTATTATGAGTGATAGGGATACTAAGTTTTTGTCCTATTTTTGGAAGACTTTTTGAGCAAAATTAGGGACTAAATTGTTGTTTAGTACTGCATATCATCCATAAATTGATGGTCAAACAAAAGTTGTGAATAGAACTTTAGGACAATTAATGCGTCCTATAATTAGAAAGAATATGAAATCATGGGATGAGATTTTTCCTCATATAGAGTTTGTATATAATAGGGTTGTGCATTCATTTACATATTATTCACCTTTTGAAATTGTGTATGGTTATAATCCTTTAACACCATTGGATTTATCACCTTTACCTGTGAATGAGCAGGTTAATTTAGATGGTGTTCTGATGAGTGTGAAAAACACATGTTTTAAGTACTCTATTTTGTTATATCTTAGGCTTAGTAGTTGCATTGTTAGTTAGTTTTTTTAGTTAAATTAGTTTGTTTTGTTATTTTATCTTAATTAGTAGGATTTAGTTGTTTTTAGATAATTTCTTTTCTGTTTTATTTTGTAGGATTCATTTGGATGAAGATTGGATCAATCCTTGAAGTTTGGATGAGCTAAAGACTCAAGATAAATACTTATCTAAGTTAGGGATGAGCATGGCCGTGCTTAATTGTTGCATGGCCATGACTGAGACTCAATTATGCCATGTTGTAGAGTGGCACGGCCATGCAAAAATCGAGCACGGCTGTGCCGGACATAGAGCTCAGTAAAAAGTTCTTTCTTGCGCAGCCATTCCATTTTCTTGCGCACCTATGCCTGACTTATATGACAGCCCACGAGATAATAATTTTTAGCTAAAGATTAGATAGATAGGGACTTATCTCTTAGTTTTTGATTAGATAGAGTTTGAAATGGGTTAGATTACCTTTCTCATTAGGTTTTTGGGTCTATAAATAGGACCATTTACTCTTTATTTGAGAGAGTTTTGTTTTTAGTTTTAGTTCTTATTCTTGTTTTTATTCTTCTTTAATTCAGAATACATTTTCCTTAGTTTCATTCATAGTAGAAGTGATACTTGGCTTGAAGTTAGAAGAACAAGGATTCCTGACATCATTTGAATGGAATTTTTCTTATATCACTATTTTATTTAATTGTTATAATGTTCAGATTTATTTTTATTTCTTATTTATTTTCTTTTCTCTTTAACATGAGTAGCTAGATCTTTTCTAGGGTTCTTATTCTGAATTGACCATGTGCTTATTGTGATTATATTACGTTGCTAGATTTAATTCATTGGTTGTTGTTGAACTGAATGTTGTTTTAGGACTGATCAACCTAGAATTGAATCAACACTATGGGCTTAATCGAGAGATAGATTCTGTAAGAAATGGCAATGACCTATTAATTGCTTAATTAGTTGAGACAATTAAGTGGATTAATATTGATTAAAGATTATATTTAAAATTGAAATTAAAAGGCATTAGGTTGGTGAGAGCCGGTTAACTTAGTGTTGATTAATCTTTAATTAATTATAGGTTTATCTGAGAGGAATAGTTTTTAAGATCTCTTCAAGATGAATTAAAACTAGTATGGACCTAGTTGTGTAATCAATCATTTGAAATGATCAATTGAGAATAAGGAACCCTAGCTTTTAAACTTGTGTTGAAATTGTGTATTTTATCTTTCTTAATTTAGTTTAGTTTCTTTGAAATTCCAAACTCTATTTTGTTGTCTAAACAATCAACATAGTTAGTATTGCAGTACTTGATCTCTAATCTCTGTGGGACAATATCTTTATTTACTACTTGATACGATTCTGTACGCTTGCGGATTAGTACACATCAAGTTTTTGGAGCTGTTGCCGGGGATTGGCAAAGGATTGATATTGTAAGAAAATTGTATTGCTTGATTTAGACGTTATTTTTAATTTTTGTTCTTAATTATGGTATTGCAGGAATTTGTCGTATTGGATGCACACACGAAGTGCAAGTAAACAAGGACTTGAATTGATACCACTTGATTTAGAGCTAGAAAAGATAGTTCATGAGAAAAAGAAACAAACAATCATACCTCGACAATCACCAAGTAAAATGGACTTAAGAGATGACCGGAATGACCCGCTGAGGTAACCAGTTCTTCAAAACCCTCAAAATGGTCAGAGAACTATACGAGACTTTATGAGTCCCAATGTGCAAGGTGATCAAACACCAATTGTAAGGCTGGCAGTAGCAGCAAATAAATTTGAGATCAAGCCAGCAATGATCCAGATGATCCAAAACTCACTATTCAATGGGCTACCATATGAGGATCCATTTGGTCATATGTCAAGATTTTTGGAGTACTGTTCTACCTTCAAGACGAATGGAGTACAGCCTGATATAATCCGTTTAATCCTCTTTCCATTTTCCCTAATGGATAGAGTAAAGAGATGGTTTACAAGTTTGCCACCCAACTCCATCAACACTTGGCAAGAGCTCTACACAGCCTTTTTTAATAAATACTTGCCACCTACAAAAGTGTTAAGGGTTAGGAACGAGATTAACTCTTTCTTTCAAAGAGATGATGAAACATTCTACGAGTGCTGGGAAAGATTCAAAGACCTTCAGAAGCAGTGTCCACCTCAATTGATTCCTACATGGGACTTAGTGCAATCATTCTACAAAGGAGTCAATCATGCAGTTAGAGTCAACATTGATGCAGTAGCTGGAGGTACTATCATGTCAAAGAAACTAGAAGATGCCTTGGATCTCTTTGAAGAAATAGCCAATACACAAAGTTTTTGGTCTAGTGAGAGGACTATCACAAAGAAGGCTGGAGCTATAGAAGTGGACAGTTTAACCATGTTGAATGCAAAGCTTAATGCTCTGGCAAAAAAGATGGACAAGGTGAATGTGAATACAGTGTCTATATTATCTTCCTCATATGAACTATGTCAAGGAGGTCATCCTACCATAAAATATCAAATGATGCAAGGAATGTCTACTACAGAGGGAGTTAACTACGTGAGCAACTTCAAAGGACCTCAAAATCAAGTCTATGGAAATACCTATAATCCAAGTTGGAGGAATCATCCAAATCTCTCTTGGGGAAATCAAGAAAACAACCAGTGGAGACCATAAGCACCACGAGGATTTGGAGGATAGAATGTGCAACAACCTCAACCTCAATTTCAACAAGATAAAGGTTCATCCTCTGGAAGTTCAATGGAGAGCAAGATGGAGAAATTCATGGATGTGATGTCAACAAAGATGAATCAGCAAGATGAAGCTCAAAAGAGAATAGAGCAAATGATCCGAAATCATTCTTCTTCCATTCACAATCTAGAAATGCAAATGGGGCAGCTAGCAAATTCCTTAGCAGCAAAGAATCAAAGTGCATTACCGAATAATACGGAGAAGAATCCAAAAGAGCAAGTAAAGGCTATCACCTTGAGAAGTGGTACAGAGATCCAAACCCCTAAAGCAACAATAGAGTATGAAGAAAAGAAGAATGAGGGAGAGGAAGAACAGGATGATCAAAGGGCTGAGACACCAAAAGAACCAGAAGTGAAGGTGGAAGAAAAAGCTAAGCCACTACCAATTTAACCTTATAAACCTCCAGTGCCATATCCATAAAGTTTGAAAAAGAAGGAGCATGACCAGTAGTTTGTAAAGTTTTTAGAAAGATTAAAGATACTCCACATTAACATGCCTTTGGTGGAATGTCTAGCTCAAATGCCAAAGTATGCAAAAATTTTAAAGGAGCTGATTTTCAACAAAAAGAAGTTGCAGGAGTTCGAGACTGTCACACTTACAAAGGAGTGCAGTGCAGTCATCTCAAACAAACTTCCTTTAAAAAGAAAGCAACTAGGGAGTCTCACTATTCCATGTTCTGTTGAGAATTTATCATTTTAAAAATCTTTATGTGATTCAAGTGCTTCTATTAATCTTATGCCATTGTTTATTTATAGGAAATTGAGACTTGAAGAAGTAAGACCAACAAACATTCGTCTATAACTGGCAGATAGGAAAGTAAAGGAATAAGAAGGAATAGTGGAAGATGTGCTAGTAAAGGCTAAAAATTTATTTTTCCTGTGGACTTTGTCGTCCTGGACTTTGAGGAAGATGAAGATGTTCCATAAATCTTTGGTATACCCTTTCTCTACACTGCTAAAGCAATCATTGATGTTTATGATTGAACTCTAACTCTAAGAGTAAGTGAGAAAAGTTGTAAATTTAACATCTATCAAGGTATGAAACATTCTTCTGAAAGTGATTTGTGCTTTAGAGTTAATGTTGTGGATGAATGTGTGATTGAAGTCCAATGATGGAGGTTGATAAATTGTGATGAATTGGAATATATTAAGAAGTGTATGCATGTACAAACAGACCAAGAGGAAGATTTCCTTGAACACCAAACTTCTTTTTCCCAAATCCAATTACCAAATACTGAACCTACACCACCATCAACCATAAAACCACCAAATGTAGATTTAAAACATTTACCTCAACACTTGAGGTACACTTTTCTTGGAGAGAACCAGACCTTACCTGTGATTATATCTTCTAAACTCACCTAAGATTAAGAGGAATTACTTGTAAGGATGCTCAAGAGAAGGATAAAAGTAATTGGTTGGCAAATTTTAGATATAAGAGGAATAAGTCCATTTTATTGCATGCATAAAATTTTAATGAAAGATGGATACAAGCCAACTATTGAAAGGAAAAGAAGGCTCAATCTAAATATACAAGAAGTGGTGAAGAAAGAGGTGGTTAAGCTATTAGATGTTGGAATTATTTATCAAATTTCAGACAGTTCATGGGTAAGTCCTATCCAGTGTGTCCTAAAGAAAGGAAAAATGACTGTTGTGGAAAATGAATATGGGAAACAAATCTCTACAAGAATAGTGACTGGATGGAGAGTGTGCATTGACTATAGGAAGCTAAATTCAGCCACTAGAAAGGATCACTTTCCACTACCTTTCATTGATCAGATGTTGGAGAGGATAGTTGGACATACCTTCTACTGTTTCTTAGATGGCTATTTGGGCTACAATTAGAAAGCAATTGCTCCTGAAGATCAAGAGAAAATGACATTCACATGTCCCTACGGTACATTTACTTATAGAAGGATGCCATTTGGATTATGTAATGCTTCAACAACTTTTCAAAGGTGAATGATGGCCATATTCTCAGACTTAGTAGAATAAATTATGGATGTGTTTATGGATGACTTCTCAGTCTATGGAAGCTCATTTAAAGGATGCTTGGAAAATTTAGAGCAAGTTCTGACAAGGTGTAAAGAGACAAACTTGGTGCTAAATTGGGAGAAATGTCATTTTATGGTAGTGAAAGGAATTATTCTTGGACACAAAATTTCAGCACAAGGTATTGAAGTGGATAAAGCAAAAGTAGAGACAATTGAAAAGCTTCAATACCCAACAAATGTCAAAGGAGTTTGAAGTTTCCTCGGCCATGCAGGATTCTATTGGCGGTTTATCCAGGATTTTTCAAAAATCTCAAAACCTCTGTGTAAATTACTTGAAAAAGATTCTCCTTTTGATTTTACTAATGATTGTAAATTGGCTTTTGGTATGTTGAAAGAAGCATTGATATTAGCTCCTATAGTTGTATTACCTGACTAGAATCTTCCATTCGAATTGATGTGTGATGAAAGTGATCATGCAATAGGAGTTGTACTTGGCCAAAGAAAGGAGAATAAACTTCATGTCATCTACTATGCAAGTCGAACCTTAAATGATGCACAACTCAACTATGTCACAACTGAGAAGGAGATGCTAGTAGTAATT
Source organism: Macaranga tanarius (assembly GCA_949673435.1). Lineage (NCBI taxonomy): Eukaryota > Viridiplantae > Streptophyta > Magnoliopsida > Malpighiales > Euphorbiaceae > Macaranga > Macaranga tanarius. The sequence goes on along the minus strand of CATIWO010026590.1, from coordinate 3,486 downwards.
TTTACTTTTGATAAATTTCAATTTTACTTACTTGGTTCTAAAGTTGTTGTGTATATAGATTATGCAGCATTGAAGTACCTCTTGAACAATAAGGATTTAAAGCCAAGGCTCATACGATGGGTGTTGCTGTTACAAGAGTTTGATATTGAAATTAAAGATAAAAAGGGATCAGAGAATGTAGTAGTTGATCATCTCTCAAGATTAGAGTTGGAGCAAGAAGGAGATGAAGAGGAAGAACCAATCCAGGAGCTATTTCTAGATGAGATGTTGTTAGCAATCCAAAGTCTAAATGCTCCATGGTTCGCAGATATAGCACATTTCATCTCAAGTAGGAAGCTTCCAGAAGAATTCAATAGCCAACAGAGAAATAAGCTCATCTATGACTCTAAGTATTATTTGTGGGATGAGCCATACCTCTGGAAGCTATGCAATGATTGAATGATAAGAAGATATGTAGGAGAAGAAGAGACTGGTTCAATTCTGCAATATTGCCATGAGATGATCAATGGTGGTCATTTTGGTCCATAGAGAACTGCTGCAAAGATGCTTGAAGTAGGATTTTTTTAGCCTACACTCTTTCATGATGCCAGAAAGTTTGTACTCAGTTGTAATGTATGTCAAAGGGTGGCAACATTTCCAAGAAGGATGAAATGCTCCAAGTAGGAATTCTAAAAGTAGAAATATTTGATGTGTGGGGTATAGATTTCATGGGACCATTTCCTAGTTCAGATAAAAATAAGTATATACTTATTTATGTGGACTATGTATCCAAGTGGGTGGAAGCTCAAGCATGTGCAGTGAATGATGCAAGAGTAGTTTGCAAATTTTTGCAAAGACTCTTTGCTAGGTTTGGGATGCCTCAAGCTATCATAAGTGATGGAGGAACACACTTCTGTAATAGAAATATGGAAGCACTGTTAGCTCGTTATGGGATTAAGCATAAGATAGCTACTCCATACCATCCCCAAACAAGTGGACAAGTGGAACTAAGCAACAGAGAATTAAAGAGGATCCTTGAAAGAACAGTGAGCAAGTCAAAAAAGGAATGGGCAAGGAAGTTGGATGGTGCTTTATAGGCATACCGAACAACTTATAAGACACCTATTGGAATGTCACCATATAGGTTAGTCTATGGAAAAGCATGCCACTTTCTTGTAGAGATTGAACATAAAGCTTACTGGAAAATCAAGGCTTTGAATTATGATTGCAAGAAAGTAGCTGAAAAGAGACTTCTGTAGCTAAATGAATTGGAGGAGTTAAGAGAAATGGCATATGAAAACTCTAGAATTTATAAAGAGCATACAAAGAAGTGGCATAATGCCAAAGTAAAGATTAAGAGTTTTTAAGAATGAGACCAAGTGTTGCTATTCAACTCCAGGCTCAGATTCTTTCCAAGGAAGCTAAAGAGTAGATGGTCAGGACCATTTGTAGTGAGCCATGTCTATCTCTATAGAGTTGTGTAATTTTGTAACACTATAGGAGAGAAGTTCAAAGTCAATGGGCAAAGACTGAAGATCTACAATAGATGCATATGGGAGAACTCTCGCCAATTAGCCTTTTTAGCCGATTCAACACTCTAAAGATCATGATGGTCTAAGCTCATTGACCTAAAAGAGCGCTTCTTGGGGGCTCAACCAAGTCTTTATTTTTATTTTTCCTATTATTTCTTTTAGTTTTTAGTTTTACAATTTTTAATCACAAGTTCTTTAACTTTGTTTTTCAGAAAAGAAGCATGGAAGGATGTTTGGGAATTACAAGAGAAAGAAAGTTCAAGGATGAAAGGTAAGTAATTTTGATGTGGGAATGAAATTCACGCTTGTTATATATGGGTTTGGGTGATTTTTAATGTGTTTTGTGTGAAATACCATGTTGCCCACTTATGTGCTTTGGTCTAGCAAAAAGGAGCGAAAAATGCACTAGAACCAAGCACGGTCGTGCCAAATTCAAGCATGGACGTGCCTATGTCAAAATGGGACAGAACAAAAATGCTAGAACCAGGCACGGCTGTGCCAAAATTGAGCACGACCATGCCATCTGTAGGTTCCACATACATGTGCATTTCTTGCATATTTCAAAGGAGTCAAAGCCCCAATTCATAAACCCCCATATTTTTCTACTACCCACAAGTTCCAAAACCTTTCTCATCTTCCTAGAAATATGGTTTCTCAACTTTGAATGCTTTTTCAAATTCCCAAATTCTTTTTAAGTTCTCAAAATTTTTTCCTCTTCCCCAAGCTCTTTAATCAATTCCAACACCTTTTCCTCTTCCCAATTCATAATTCACTCTTTTTAAATACCACAATCCCCTCTATATAAACCACCCTTTCATTTTCATTTTCTTTACACTCTTAACACACTCATTCATATCCCTCTACAATCTCTCAAGTATAATTTATTACCTTTCACCTTCTCTCAACACCTTCTACATCTTCTTTTTCACTTTCCTCTTAAATCCGAATTTATGAATAACACCATGGAAAGGGAACCTAGAAGGAAGTCATTTACTCAAAGAAGACCAAGAAGACGTGGAGGAAGCTCAAGTAATCCAAGCCAACAAGAGGAAAGAATGGTAAGACCTTTTCCCCCCTACTATTAGATTCGGGCATGAGGGGCAAAGGAATAAGTTTGAGCAATTGATGGCTAGGAAGTTTGTACCCATAAAATATTTAAGTGTGTCTGCACTTCAAAGATCAGGTTTACTTGATGAGGTGAATATATATATTTCTAGGTTGGGTTGGGAAGCTTTCATGATGCTAAAATACCCCACATATGTTGTACCGATATGTGAATTTCTATCCTCCTTTGAATTTGATGAAAATGGTGGCATATTGAACTTTAGACTAGGCAACCAAGACCATACCATTTGTCTCTTTGAACTTAATAATGTCTTTCATTTCCTAAAAGACCAAGAGGCCAATATTGATTATGATAGACATGAATTTTAGAGTAAAATTACTGGTCAAAGACATGTTTTTTATCAACCTAAGTTAGCCAAGGAGTCAAAAATTCGTTCCCATGCCTTGAGATACCTTCATTGGGTTATGTCACATTCCTTATTTCCTAGGAAAGAGGGGGATTCCGTAGTCACTACTATGGAATTAAATGTCTTATATTGCATGGTGAATAATCTCAAATTGGATGTATGTCATGTGATTGCCTCTAAATTCAAAGATGTCGTAACCAAATGAGCGGGGGCAATCAAGATAGGGGGCTTGGTGCTAAGCATTGCCAACTATGTGGGCTTTGACATTGATAATATGCCCTTCGACAATCTACCGGGTCCTTCCTTTATTGATCTTCAAATGATGGAGGCTATGGGAATGGTTGAGATAGGACATATGGGAATGCCTAGACTCATTGGTGATCAATAACAAGCAAGGCAAGAGGAAGAAGAGGAAGAAAGTGAATTGCAATAAGTCATGGGTCGCCTTGATACCTTAGAGCTTCAAGTGGGTGTTATTGACTCTAATGTGGGAGAGCTCACTT
>CATIWO010026586.1:0-13170 GCA_949673435.1 Macaranga tanarius | reverse complement strand
AAAGGGTATGAGTATCCAAAGGACTTTGTTGAGGTATCCACATTGAGTAATATGGAAAGGTGGGGGATACTACAATAGAGAAAGTATAAGGAATAAGTTATGTGCCTTTTAAGTGCTTTTAATGAAAGAACTACGTGTGTGTTGGTATTTCATGCCTACTTTTATCTATTTTGGTTGTTAATCATGTTATTTCATGAATTCAATGAGGGAGTTTTCTCTTCACATGGTAATTGTTATATTATTGGTTATGAGTTATTGCTTTGATTTTCAGTTTTTAAACCTTATATTAAAGGGAGAGTAGGATGGTTCCTTAAGTTAAGAACTACTCATGATATTGATTCTTTGTATGAATAGGTTGTTCTTTTGTGTTTGCTTGAGGACAAACAAAGGCTCAAGTGTGGGGGTATTTGATGAGTGTGAAAAATACATATTTTAAGCACTCTAATTTATTGCATTCTAGGCTTATTAGTTGCATTAGTTAGTTGGTTTTTAGTTTAATTGGTTAGTTTTGTTATTTTGTCTTAATTAGTAGGATTTAGTTGTTTTTAGATAATTTCTTTTGTATTTTATTTTGTAGGATGCATTGGGATGAAGATTGGATTAATCCTTGAAGTTTGGATGAGCTAAAGACTCAAGATAAAGACTTATCGACGTTGGGGATAAGCATGGCCGTGTTTGAAACTCAATTATGCCATGTTATAGGGTGGCACGACCATGCCAAAATCAAGCACGGCCATGCCAAGCACAAAGCTCAGCAATAAGTTGTCTCTTGCGTAACCATGCCTTTTTCTTGCGCACCCATGCCTGACTTATGTGACAGCTCACGAGAAGATAAATTTTAGCTAAAGTTTAGATAAATAGGGACTTATCTCTTAGTTTTTGATTAGAAAGAGTTTGAAAGGGGTTAGATTACCTTTCTTACTAGGACTTTGAGTCTATAAATAGGACCATTTCATGTTCATTTATAAAAGTTCTTATTTTTTGGATTATTCCCATTCTTCCTATTCTTAAGTTGTTTTTATTCTTAGTTATTTCATAATATATTTTCATTAGATTAGTTTATAGTAGAAGTGATACTTGGCTTGAAGTTAGAAGAGCAAGGCTTCTTGACATCATTGAAATGGGGTTTTTTTTGTATCACTCTTTTATTTATAATGTTCAGAATTGTTTTCATTTCTTCTTTGTTTTCTTTTCTCTTTATCATGAGTAGCTAGATCTTTTCTAGGGTTCTTATTTTGAATTGACCATGTGCTTATTATGATTATGTTAGGTTTCTAGATTTAATTCATTGGTTGTTGTTATACTTAATGTCATTTTAGGACTGATCAACGTAGAATTGAATTAACACTATAGGCTTAATCGAGAGATAGGTTCTGTGGAAAATGGCAATGACCTATTGATTGCTTAGTTACAATTCCTGTGGGATGATATTTTTATTTACTACTTGATACAATTTTGTACGCTTGCGGATTAGTACACATCACCCTACTTCTTCCAAACGTCAAAGTATGAAGTATTGTTGTTGTATTCTATGCAGAGATAAACATGTGAAGTGCTAACATGTTAAGAGTGACATGATTGGTTCAGAGTTAAAATCGGCTTCACACTAGAGATCAACTTTCTGCCAAAGTGATCTGAAAATTTCAGAGTCAGATTGCCAAAATTAGACTGGCACAAGGGTGTCTCCAAAGATCACATCTGAAGGCATTTCCATTTTGGTGCAAAAACGTCTTTGGCATAGTAAAATGCAATTTTATTCATTTGTGGACCATTTTTCAACAAGAGTTTAAAAAGCTTAATGTGGAAAGTTACCAACCAAAAATTCAAAATTTCACAAAACCAAATTTTACAACTTTGGGCATATGGTGAAAATTATTTTTGGTAAGATACATTTTTTCTTTCAAAAAGCAATTTATAATTTTTGTATAAAACCAAATTTTTGGCTTCCAAGAAGTAATTAATCTCTTCTTTGCCCTCACAAAATTTCCTAAAAGACCAAGATGCCCTTCTTCTTCCTTCATGGGCTTACTCATCTCCTCGCTTGAGCTTCCATCATCACAATTGGACTTGATTGTACACTAAATCTTGAACTTTAGCTTTTTGGCCCCTTTTGATATCATCACTTTCAAAAATTCAATCAGTTCTCAAATATTTATCAAACATTATCATTATCACAATTAGAGGTTGTAACATTGAGGTCAACACTACCAAATTCGCACTAAAATTTTAGACTGAATAATATTAAAATCAATTCTCATGAATGAAATAAGTTTATTTTTAAACCTAACCAATATGTTTAACATGCATGATAAAGAAAAATCTATTTCTATATATAAATTAAAAAGAAAATACAACACATTATTATGTTGAATATGTAATCATGTTATAATTAAATGTAATTAATTAATTGAGATTTGCATATTAAGATATCTGCTAAACACTGATTTAATAAAAAAAATAGTGTATTGAAATGTATTTTTTGAAAAATTAATATTTACAAGTGAAAGGCCCTAGAGGGAGTGAATAAGGCTAATATGTGGTTTTAAAGGAAATTAAAAAACAATAGCAAATTAAAAAGTATTTAAGTGAAATGATTAGCTAACACACTCACTAACAAGAAAGGAAACAATCAACACACAAAGAACACAATGATTTAAAGAGTTCGAATTCTCAACAATCCTACGTCTCCACCTAACTTATCCTCAAGTTAGGATTTTTAATCACCCACACTAATCTTATTACCAAAATTATGTACAACAATGTGTTTTGAGACTCAACACTAACCTTATAATAACTTGTGTTTTTTTTTGGCTCAACATAAACCATTTACCAATGTATTTTTCAAGGCTCAACACAAACCTTACAACAACTTTTATTTTTCTTGGCTCAACACAAACCAATCACCAATGTTTTTTTCAAGACTCATTCACAACCTTTACAATCAATGTGTTTTTAATATGGCTCAACACTAACCAATAAGGGTAAGAACCTAGCTAAACACAAACCAACAACAGTAAAAACCTCACTACCCAATTCTTCAAGCCCCAAAGAAATAGTAGATGAAAAGAGTTCCTAACTCTATCACACAACCCAACTCTCATAAGAAGAGTTATAAGAACAATAATTAAAATACAAAGAATGAATTCTTAATAAGAGGTGTTAAATAATGTTCAATGGCATCAACCAACAACTTCTAAGAAGTTGTTGACACTCCTATATATAGAGGAAGCCAAAAACTAGCAGTTAGAGTGTGTATAATTCACGTCCAATATGTCTTCTTAATTTATGCTTAAATTCAACAATTTTGGGCTATCAAATGGCTCCTCATGATCGTGACTTCTTCCTCACGGTTGTGACTTTTGAAAATGTAGCCGTTGGAGCATTTTAGTGCATCTGACTATGTCCTTAAAGGTGCTCACAACTGTGATCACCCCAGGCCTTTTTCTTCTTCTTTTCATTGTTTATAGTGATTCTGCTCATGGGTGCTTCCTCACGGTCATGAGGAAGCAGTCAGGATTATGAGCAGGCAGTCAACCCTAGTCAAATTTAGTAAAACTTGCATATTTTGTCTCCAATTGATCCCATATGTGTTATGGTCATCCATGGGACTTTAAGGAATATTATGAGGTACCTTTTAGGAGTTTAATGAAGTTTCAAATTAACCAAAAGTTTGCTCCATCATTTGAATCAATCTAACTTATAAACACACTTAAACAAACATATTAGTAACACAAAATTAATTGTTGAAGTCAAAATAAGGGTTGTCATGCAAAGGGTCAACAATCTCCCCCTTTTTGATTTTGAAATCAATTTTAAATGATTATCAAAAGTCACTAAGTGCATGTGTGTGCATTTGTTTTACAATGCTCCCCTTCAATCATATACTAAGGGATTTTCTCCCCCTCAATGTATGCTAAGGTGAACTATGCTACATATACAAAACATATACCAAACATATACGAGGCATATATATAACATATACACATAATATTTCTCCCCCTTTTTGGCATCCTATTTACAATTTAAGCATAATTATTATCATTCAAAATGCCAAATATCTCTCCCCCTTTGGAAAAGTTTAAAAGGAAGGAAATAAAATGGGAATAATATCAAATGAAAGACAAAAAGAAAATGAATATGTAATACCAAATGAATATTAAATAAATGACAAGGATACCAATTAAAAATAAGGTAAACCGAGTGAAAAAGGCATCTTAGATGAAAATATTGAAAAAAATAAGAAAATAGCATGCCAAAGATATGCAATATATAAGAATCATTTTGATCATGCAAAGGGTCAAATTCTCTTTAGAATTGTTTGCATATTTATTAATGAATAATTTTCATGAAATCATAAAGAAATAGCTTAAAATGGAACAACTAATAATGTAAGATTGCAAGCTTGAATTTAAACAAGTAATGCATCAAAACATACAAACACAATCAATTCAATCAAGAACATCTTAAGATCAATCAATCCTTTTGAACCCACATTTTAATAGGTCTAGGTTGATTAGTTTCACAATAGTCACTAGGCAACAAATTCATATGCAATCTTCTATAATAACATACATTGCTAGTATGCCTAAAAGTCATGCAATAGAAGCATCTAACATTAGCAAATTTTTTATGCCTCTTATCATGAAAGTGTTGCACATATTTCCTACTAGTAAAGTGAGTTCTAAGATGTGTACTTCTTTATGTACATGAAAGCATGCTTGGGTTTAGGTCTTTTGGCTTGTGCCTTGGACCTTTGAGCCATAGGAGGATAAGTCTTAGAAGACTTGGCTCTAAATATATGAGACTCTTTAGCCAATGTGGCTTGAGACTTAACACTACTACTAGGAGTATGTGATGAATCATGATTTGCTTTCACAAATATATTATGAGATGATGATGATGATGATGATGATGATGCTCCATGTTCATATCCAATACCATGAGTATTGCCATGAAATTTTTAAGAAGTTAAAAGAGCATCTAGCGTTTTCTTTCCTTTTAGAAATCTAGAAATTGAATTCTTCAATTCTGAAACTTCTTTTGAAAGCTTTTCATTCTCAAGTTTGCTTTTATGACATTCACTTTTGATAGAATTTGAATTTTTCAAATCATTTTCAAGTTGTTCATTTGATAAAACAAATTTTAAAAATTTTTCTTTCACACTACAAAAAACAGCCGATTTAGCGACAGATTTTTTCATCGCTATAATTTAATTTTTCGTCGCTAAATTCCTTAGCGACAAAATTACGCCAAAAAATTTTTCATTGTTATTAAGCTCGTCGCTAAACTATAGTGATGAAAAAATCTAATCCTTCGCTAAGTATAGCGACATAAAGTTCATATCTGTCGCTAAGTATAGCGACAGAATACAATATCCATTGGCAAATTTAGCGACAGATATGAGTTTCTGTCGCTAATAATAGTGATAGAGTTGGGTTCAGATACATAGCTCATTTTAGCGAAGGATAGTGTTTTCCGTCACTATTTAGCGACAGATTTCAATTTTTTGTCGCTATTTAGTGATGAATTTCCAATTTTCATCGCTATTTAGCAATAAAAAAACTTATCCGTTGCTATTTAGCAATGAAAGTGGTCGATTGCTAATATTATATATATATATATATATATATATTATTGATAAGCTACAAATATAAAAAAAATTGGAAATACAACAATAAATGTGTAAAAAAACACATTACATATATTTCAACGTAAAAGCTATATATTTCAGTATATTGTTCATAATTTAAAAAAAACCTACAAATAATTGCACAATAAAACTAATAATAAATAAAAAACAACAAATAGTTCAATGTCCATATAATCTAGGTACTGTAGTCACTATGATTAGCACCTGTAGCTAGGTCTGGATATGTCGTAGAAGCTGGTGGAGCTGGAGGTGTAGAAGCTAGAACTTAGGAGTTAGGTTGAGATAGTGTAAACATCTGTAGAAATTGCTGCGCCTTCTCTTCAACTTCGTGTTTCACTTGCTCCTTATACAATGTCATATCTTCATTCATATTATGTTGAATCTCTTGCACCCGTAATTCCACCTTTTGCTCCACCATTGCATCCACACGTTTTGCTCCACAATCCGTGAAAAAAGTTAAAAAGGTCTAGAATCCAGGCAAAGTTGTATGTACTCTAATACGCCTCTCTCCACCAGATATAGTATATCTTTTGATTGTTAACAAAACTTTAACCACATTGGTTCTTCGATTTCAAGAATATTGGCTTACTATTTTAGATTAACAAGACAAATGTCCCAGTGAAAACTAATACAATTACTTACATACAATTAAAGGTATATTCTTTTGCTTTTTTCTCTATCCAGGATAGCAGAGAAAAAACATGGAAATCCATAAATAATTTAGTTGACTGTAACAATTCTTTTCTCTATTTTCTGACAGACTTGATAGCGAACCTAGTGATCCAAAAATAAAGGGAAATAAAAAAACTTTTGGAATGACCAACCAATAGCTATACCCTCCCTTCAGGAGCAAATCTAACTATAACATACAATTACCAAATGCACAAATTACACATGAGCATGCAACTAAAAATTTAGAAATCTAATCATACATTTCCACTCAAAGGATACAAGTAAAGCAACTTGGAAGTATACAATCTGGGTTGTCAGCAATGTCTCATCCAATGACAACTGCATTGCATATGCTTTATCATAATCAACAGCTGAAAGCGCTAATAAATCTGTGGACCTTAGTATGAAGTTCCCATGATAAGATGTAAAATGAATCCCTGAAGAACAGAGCATAGAAGGAGGTAAGTCAGCAATCCTTTGCTCTAGTGAGAAATATAGAAGAGGAAAAAGAAGGAGGAATAAAGGAAATGAAAGAACTAACAACAACAATTATGCTCTTCACAGTCATATATTCTGCTTTAGGAAAAAGTAAATTTTTATAGACATACTTTTTTCGCATCTTATGCGTATAACATATTCCCAAGCAGTTCCCTAGCTAATTCATGTCTCCACTTCTCTCCATAACTGGCAAATTGAAAACTTGGTACTCTCAAAGCATGTTCTTTGTCTGTTCCATAAACACAAAGATCATCACTGTGCAACTTCAAACGTCCAACACCAAGAGATGGCACTGTATTCTAAAAAACTAGCAATTTTCCACCAAGTTGATTCTAGAAAGAGAAAGAGAGGTCAACTCATAAGAGATTGATGACCAAATTATTTCAGAAAATAATAGCAAACAACAACCTTATTACCATCAAAAGGCAAACGTAAACAAGCCACAAATAAAAAAATTTATATAGGAAGAGGATAGGAGGATGGAAGAGAGAAATTGAACATATGCAGAATCTTTTCCAAATTGGATTCATGGTTAGTTTAGATTGTAGATATAGTTATATCTACAAGTCCTAATTTTCTATAGCCATTTGAAAAATATTCTAGTTGCCACCAAACCAACTTGTTTTCCAATCTTTCTTCAAGAAGTTTTTTCACTTAATAAAAAACTTCAATGTTAATGTAAAGAAATGATAAAAGGAAGTTTGATAATCAATTAATTAATTTATTTCTACTTTGATCTTATGTTGCAATGAACTCCTATACAAATACACCAAAAAGTTTTTGCACAAGACACCAAATTTGCAGGTATGTTAAATATTTAACCAAAACTATATAAAGAGGCAAGTATTTCAGGAAAAGAAAAACTCACGCACCATAGCCAATAATGCTGCTTTTAATGTTGGACCAAATGCAGATTCCATATTCATATTATCCTAAAACATGGATGGTAAGCTATCTAGAAATGCTTCTACAATATTTCTTGACTCTGACAAGTTAGCAAGGAGATCATCAGGCAATGGAACAAATATATCATCTAAATCTAAAACCACCATCATTTAAGGCTTCATCAATGACGATTGCATAAAAAAAACAAATATTATGTTCGCTAAATACTTAACCAATATCGAGGAATAATACATAAAGCGTTTCAAAGAACTAGTTCTGATATAATGACATCACTTGCCTTCATGTTGTGAAAATGTATTGTGTTTTCATAAGTGATAAATCCAATCTGTGTTCTGGGGAAGCCTAGTAGGTTGTCCAAACAAGACTTATAGTCTGGGCCACAACCTACACAAAACTCAAAGGTCAATATAAGCCATAGGAAAATAAGCATACACACCTTAGGTTGGAAAGTGAACTCAAATAAACAGCCCTAGAAAAACCTAGGCAAGGAAAAGAATTAGATTAAACTTCACAAAAGATGACATTAACACCCAATAATCCATCATTCAATTTGACAAGATGCCATGTTCATCTAAATAGAATTGAAGCAATCCTTTTGTTTCTCTTGAGCATTAGTTTTACACTCAAGTTTAATAATAAAAAAATGTACTTACTGGCATCTTCATAGAGGAACAACTTTTTTAAGCTATAGATAATATCAGACATTAAAGGATAATAGCTACAACTTCTCGATAATAGTTAAAACACACATTTCAGCTGAAATAACATAATTACAAACCTTAGCCATCACATAATTCAAATTAAGCAAAAAAAAATAACATCAATTGAAACCTAGCAATAAACAGTAAAATGTATGCACAATAATTATTGATAAAATTGAAAAATGATTACTTATAGAGGCATATTGAGGATTAGATTCATGTTCAAAATTGATCTCTTTTTCTTCTTATTCTTCCTTGAACTGATAGCCAAACAATTTTTCATCATCTTATGCCTCTTCTCTTCACCCCTTATCTCTCCTCTCTTCGATTTTTTTTATTTCGCTCTTAAAAATTGAAAATCTGCTATAGATTTTATTGCTAATATCTTTCACTTTTTCTTAAAAAGCTCTAAATCCTAAATCTTTGATGCTTCAACCTGTACGAAGTGCAGATTTGACAGCCATTTCAGCTTGAGCCAAAGTAGCTGTAGCTTGAAGCTTTGAGATGATAGCTTAAGAGTTAGGTGAGATGCAATGGAAGGTGAGCAAAAAAATAGCTGCAAGTAGGACTTCACATTTTTAATGAAGTGAGGAAGCAAATGACTTATTTATTTGCTGGAGAAATGGAAGAAGAAAAAGAAGGAAAGGCGGCTGACTTGAGAAAAAAATGATTTAGGGTTATGAGATATGTTTGTATTTTTTAGACCAATACTAAAATCACTATTTTAGCGATGAAAAAATAAATTTGTTATTAAATTATGTTATAAATAATATTTATAAATACATCTCACTCATCATATAATTTTGTTAATAAATATTTGGTTATATCAACTTTTGCTTTTTATAAGCAGTTTTCTCTCTGCTTTTTATAAGCAGCTTTCTTCTTCATTTTCTTTCTTAGCTTATGTCTGTTTATTTCAGATTTTCTCATACTGCTGTCTTCATAGAACGGTTCCGAGAGTTGTCGCTTAAGGATGATGGGGTTGAAGGTCAGGTGATCCCGGATGATGATGAGGAAGCCCTTAGTATTGATTGGAAATTATGTGTTGTTGGTCATTTTCTAACAGATAAGACTATTAATTTTAATGCTATGCAACATACTCTTGCTACAATCTGGAAGCCTGCGAGGGGAATGTATGTTAAGGATCTAAATCCCAACCTATTTTTGTTTCAGTTCAATCATAAAATGGATTATGCGTGGGTGGTGGAGAATGGTCCATGGACATTTGACAATCATTTGTTAATCTTTAAGACGTTGGAAGCTGAGGATAGACCATCTGCTATTCCTTTATTTGAGACCTCCTTTTGGCTACAAATTAATGACCTCCCTGTGGGTTTTATGTCAGAGAAAGTGTGTCAGGTGCTGGGCAACCATGTTGGAAGGTTTGTTAAGACGGATCCGGGTAATTTCACAGGTCAGTATCATGACTTCATGAGAATTTGAGTAACACTGGATGTCCGAGAACCTCTTAAACTGGGAATGCAGTTGAAGAAACTAGGAGGTACATGGGTATGGGTTCGGTTCATGTATGAAAAACTGCCATCCTTCTGTTTTGCTTGTGGGGTTATAGGGCATAATGGCCGGTTTTACAAGAAGATCCTTAGTGGTGCTGTTAAAATGGAGGACCAACCGTATGGGTCATGGCTTAGATCTTCTACGCAAAAGCAATTGCAACAGATGACGGTGGGTGAAAAATGGCTGTGCGCAAAATGAACTACAAAGTTATTGTCGGAGTTGGTTACGGCGGGAGGACTTTAGGGGCAGCCAGTTGACCCTCCAACTGCAGTCCCGGATATTTTGGGGAAGGCCAAAATAGTTATAGAAAGTGGAGGGAGTGATTCCTCTAATTTAGCTAATACTGACTCATTTAATGGGGATAGAGGAGGTAAGTGGGGTGGAGGTATTAGTGGTCAATCCGAGATTTTGGGAGCAACAAATCTTTCTTTATATGATGGGAGTAATAACTCTAGTGATGTGGTAGTTATTGTTGAACAAAAACGTAGGAGATTACATGATGTGAGTGGAATGCAAGTTACGGAGATAGACTGTGGGGAGGAATCCCATGAAGTTGTTGGGCTAAAAAATATGCTAAAGGTGGGACCTGGTTGCCAGGCCCGCCTAGAGCCATGACTACCTTATGTTGGAACTGTCGTGGGTTGGGCAACTCACGATCAGTTCAGGTGTTAGTAGATCTTGTCCGTACTAATAAGCCTCAGTTTATTTTTTTGCTTGAAACTTTCTGTAGTCATTCCAAAATTCAATTTATAAAAACTTTAATTGAGTATGATGGTTTGTTTGTGGTTGATGCGGTGGGTCATAGAGGTGGTTTAGTTTTTCTTTGGAAAGATCGGGCCCAAGCTCGACTTTTGTGTTATGGGTCTAATTTTATTGATGTGGAAATCTCGTCAGTTAGTAATCAACCTTGGCGTCTTACAGGATTTTATGGCTTTCCTGAGAGAGGCCGGCGGAGAGATTCTTGGCAGTTAATCAAAACACTGTCTCACAAGTCTTCTTTGCCATGGGTTATGCTTGGTGATTTTAATGATCTTCTGGTGAGTTCGGAGAAATGGGGTGGTGCAGCTAGACCTGAATGGTTATATGTCAATTTTCAGAATGCTCTAGAGGCAACTGGTTTGTTGGACTTAGGGATGGAAGGGCTTCAATATACTTGGGAGAGAGGAAGGGGTTAGGCTTCTTGGATTCAAGAGAGGCTTGACCGCGGGGTTGCCTCTCAAAGTTGGATTGATCTTTTTTCAAATTCCCAAGTTTCCAATTTAGGATTTTTTACATCTGATCATGTGCCGATTCTTTTGAGGCCTCAGAACGATGTCTTTCCAGCCTATTGTCCCCCATTACGGTTTGAGAATGTTTGGTTAGTAGAGCAAAGATGTAAAGATGTGGTTTTTCAGAGTTGGTCCTCTTCGGGTCCTCATTCTCTTCTTGATAAGTTGTCAGGTTGTGGTTTGAATCTGAAAAGGTAGGGCAAGCGTTGCAAGACCCAGTTTTCTAATCGGCTGGAGAAATTAAAGTCTAAAATGGATATCTATGGCCAGCGTCGGAATGCGTCCTCGTTGGAAGAATTTCACAAGGCCAGAGAGGATTATTTCACTACGTTGCATCAACAAAAGGTTTAATGGAAACAGAGATCTAAAATCTCTTGGTTGGTTGAGGGTGATTCTAATTCAAAGCTTTTTCATGGAGTGGCTTCTGATAGGCAAAAATTTAATCTCATTACAGAGCTAAAGGATGATAATGGGAACAACTTGGGTTGGGAGTCTGGGTTGAGCGATCACATTCATAATTATTTTTCTAGTTTATTTACCTCCTTTGGTAGGTATAATACTGAGATTTTGGCACTTATTTCTCCCATGGTTTCAGATGTTTAAAATGAGAACTTATTAAAAGAGTTTCATCATGAGGAATTTCAGCGTGCATCATTTGATATGGGACCTGACAAATCTCCGGGAGCTGATGGATTCAATTCTGCTTTTTATCAACACTTTTGGCCACTGATTGGGCGTGAGGTTTCTGCCGCATGTATTCAATGGCTTAAAGATGGGTCTCTTCCAGTTGAAGTTCATGAAACAATTATTACTTTGATCCCCAAGAAGAAAGGGGTTGTATCTATTACTGATTTTTGACCTATCTCTCTTTGTAATGTGTTGTATAAGATTTTGGCCAAATTTTTAGCAAATCGGTTAAAAGTGATTTTGCCAGGTATAATTTCAGAAGAACAAAGTGCTTTTGTCCTTGGAAGGCTGATCACAGATAATGTTATGATGGCAGCCGAAATTTTCCATTACCTGAAACAGAAAAGGCAGGGTAAGGTTGGGTATGGTGCACTTAAGATTGATATTTCTAAAGCTTATGATCGTATAGAATGGTCTTTTTTGGAAGCTGTTTTAATTGCCCTGGGTTTTGATAGGAAGTTTGTACAGCTTCTTATGATGTGTGTAAAAGCAGTTGTTACTCTGTTAAAAATGGTCACCATTCTACTGAGTGTATTATCCCAGAGAGAGGTCTTTGCCAAGGGAATCCTTTGAGCCCATATTTGTTTATCTTATGTGTGGAAGGTCTATCGGCTATGCTTAGATAGAAAGAGAATCAAGGTCAGCTTCATGGTTGTGCTATTGCTAGGAGTGCTCCTCGGATCTCTAGATTATTTTTTGCAGATGATAGTCTATTCTTTTTTAAAGCTTCAATTGAAGAAGCTAGGGTGTTGCGAAAGGTTCTTAATGATTATGCTCTTACATCGGGTCAAGTTATTAACTATGCTAAGTCTTCGATGGTGTTTAGTTCGAATTCCTCTTCTTCGGTGAGGCAGTCTATCTGTACTATCTTTGGGGTGTCTGAAGCATCTAATCAAGATCGATACCTGGGCATGCCGCCTATTGTGGGCCAATAGAAACGGAAGTTATTTGGTTTTTTAAAGGAAAGGCTTTGGCAGAAAGTGCAGGGATGGAAGAAAAAGCAATTCTCTAGAGCTGGTAAAATGGTTTTATTGAAGGCTGTGGCACAGTCACTTCCTAATTATATAATGAGTGTTTATATTCTTCCTAAATCTACTTGTGATGATATCGAAAAGCTGATGAATAAATTTTGGTGGAACTCTTCTTCCAAGTCCGAAGGTGGTATTCATTAGAAAAAGTGGAGTGATTTGTGTAGGCCAAAGGGTATGGGTGGTCTTGGGTTTCGTAAGGTTTATGAGTTTAATCTTGCTTTAATAGGGAAGCAAGTGTGGAG